>JAWQUT010000784.1:69696-95024 GCA_033807755.1 Ellobium chinense
GGGGGTATGATGAATTAAGGAACAAATTGATTTTATTCTTTGTTCAGGAGGAACATTACTTTTTCCTTACAAGATTTATTAGCTCCTCAAGCATTACATTTACAGTGACAACATAATTAAGTACTTAATTGACCTTTCTGTATGACTTTCCCTTTGCATTCATTAAGTATGTTATGGGTATTTCCGATTTGAAGAGGGCACTTGAGCTACGTCATGGTAGTATGCCTGCCATAAAAGATGAGTAGGAGTGGGCATAATAACTTAGTAAGCCATTAATAAAAAATCTGAAAAGCCACGTGAAAATTACCAACTATCTTAATGAGCGTTAGCTCTTGTATCATGACGCCTCCAGGTTGATGAGAATGCCCAGCCCCGTCAACTGATTACATCATTTTATTGCCTTACATGTTAAACTGCCATCTGTCTGTTTTAATATCAGCTGAAGTTAGATGAGCCTGTGTATCTCTTGGGCAGGATGTGACAGGGTAAACGACATCAGCAAAACCTCTAGATAGTGGTTAAGTAAGAGCAACTACAACGAAATTTAGTTAGTGCCACAATGGTTAAAAGCAAATCAAAATCTTGAATAGCTTTCTTTACTTTCAGCCTTTTAATTTTTATGTAGGTGAGCAATTTTCAAATGCACGTGACTAATATTGTTTATATTTTTCCCTATTGAAATGGTGACTTGAAGCCTACAGTCAGTGTTCTGCTCAATTCTGAATCTTAAAAAAGTCAGGTTAATGTGAAGTTTGGAAGCATTTTCAAAGCATCTGTAAGCAAAATAATCATCTGTTTTCATTCAAGGTGAATTTTTTTTTGAAAGTCCTTTCATTAGCCACAAATGTTAGACAAAAGCTATTGGGAAGTTGTGAGAACTCCAAAGTGGAATTGTGATCAGGGGGATTGCAAAGCATTTTCTTGGGGATATCTAACTATACAGATTTTCTCCAGGCTGTGCGATCGTGCGGTTCAGTCCCTATATTTCAAGATTCTCTCCCCCCCCCCTCCCCCNAAAACAACAACCCAAAACAATTACATTGAGGATGTGCTAGTCTCCTCTTTTTTTCCTGCCTTGAAATTTGCATTACCTGATAAGAATCTAAAATCCCTTTAAAACTTTGCAAATCCCCCTGGAAATTTATGATGTGGAGGGAATGTCTCCACCAACTCAAATGACCTGAAAAACACACTGACTGTAGTAAAACTGAGCCAGCTAATTAGGGTGACTGAAACCACCAGTGGCCACCTCAGGTCGAGTCAGTCACATTTATAACCCTCACACAAGATTGCAGGATATGGCTGGCACATCTACAAAATCTTTATCTGACAGTGACAGCACTATATCATGTTTTTTAAGCACTGATGGCAATGTTCCAAAATTCTTCCACCTAGTGCTGCCCCTAACCTACAACTCAAGTGTTTAATGAGAGAGTCCTGGAATATTGCCTGTAAGGGGAAGAACATACATGAATATGATAGACATGTAGTGAAGGGACTAACATAAGGATTTTCATCTTTGACATTTCATAATTTATCATACGCGGTGAGATAATAAACCAAAAAGAAATTTGGGCACAGTGCGTTTTCTGAAGGTCAGGACTAAAATATTAGAAGTAGATTTTCTTGTAAATCAAAGTTGCTTGCTAAGTCATTCAGTGACTAACCTAGGTTTTATGTGTTCTTCACCTACATGATATGAACTTCTTTTCTCCCAGATGTTCTCCCAGTCCTGACTGTTTTGATTCACCTGGCATTGTGGCCTTGAGAATTCCTCCAGTGTCTCACAGACGGAGGTGAATGCAGGAATCAGGTAGGATAATGATGGTATCATGTCATCTATACTGATGTGTAATTGACCTTACTGAAAAAAGATGGAAAAGGCTTTGCTCATGGCTAACCTACATCAGCCAAGACTTTCACATGGCTGAGATCAACTAGGGCTGCTGACTTCTTATTTACTTCACAGCTCTGTTTTCCAATCACAGTGCTTGTTTACCAGTAACCTCAGTTACCTCGTTATATCATTCAATCATTCACATTTTTGAGCTTCACTCTCAGGCCAAGGCAGATACAGAGTTGTTTGTTCTGACTGGCTAATTTGGAAAGATGACTACATCTTCCACTGCTCATGGCCACAGTGTGGCCGTGTGTTTATGAGTCGTACTCAGAAACTGAAGACTTTCAAGTTGAAGGTTTATGTGTTTGACTAGCGAGCTAGGCAGTTTATGTTGTAGGGTCCTTGGGAAAGATACTCCACTTCTATTTCCTCACTTGACTCAGGTGTAAATGAGTACCTGACTTTAGAGCTGGTGGAACCAGGGCGCTGCACCGCTGGAGACCAGCAATGACTTGGTTATGAATGTCATTTGTAATATTATGTATTTATATGTATGATATGTATTGTAATATGTGTTTGTATTATGAATGAGATGTATAACATTGTATGATCTTGTAAAACAATTTCCCTACGGGGTAAATCAAAATGTATTTCATTTTCATTGTTTTTTTGCACACACAAGGAGACTGAGGCAACTGTGCAATGAAATGTTCCCTTGGCATACAGGACTATTGATACTTTTTGATTCTTGCAAATTTTACCTCAAATACATATGCATGTCTATACAACAGATTAATCACAACCCAGCCCCTCATCAGAACCTTCTTCTACATAACACGCCTATCTGAAATCGAGGGAGCCAGAAGTGAGACACAGTGTGAGAGACAACCAGTCCGACCTTTTCAATCTTACATTCTCCAAAGGCTGTGAACAGCGGATCACCCTCCGCAAGAGATCTACCTCTGCAGCCATTGCCAGGATTATTAGAACACTTGTGATGGCTGAGTCGTTGTTGTGTTTTCCTTGCTGTATAGGAGGGCAACCTCAGCCGGTAAGTTCAACATGTTTGTTTGTTTGCTTGTATGAGATATGTGTTTTTAATTCGCTTATAAATTTGCCTGGTAATGAAAGATGGCTGTGTGGTTCTCTATTTCCTTTTATGTGTAAGAGAGTTTTATGTGTATGTTTGCGTTTTGTTGTGTTTCATTCATGTCTATTGTAACAGTTCTTAAACTTAACACTCTTTTATGATGTTCACATTAATCACCTTTTTTTTTTTTTCTGTCTTTGCAGAAGCGTCGAGCTCGGCCGAGGCTAGACCCAAGTATGATAGGTCTCCCTACAGATTTCCGACATACAGCACATGTAGGGAGTGGGGACATAAGGGGGTCACCTAATGTAAGATATGTCGTTCTGTGTTATTCTCTCATTCTGTCGCTCTCTCTCTCTCTTTCTCTCTCTCTCTCTCTCTCTCACACACATACACACACACAAATACACACAAAGAGGGATGGAACTAGTTCCCAAATCAAAAAGACTAGTAAAGAGCTTACTTGCTGTGTCTTGCATTTATTTGTAGAAAAAACATTTAAACATTTGTCTTACAAATATGGGCCTGGGAAGTCTTGGAAATCTGTAAAACAAGCCAGGTCCATGAGGAAAATGAACAGGGGTGGGGGTGTAGAAAGGGGAAGAGACTTCACTTTGACCAACACCTGAAAGATAATTTTCTTGTACAGTGGTGAATAATGGCAAAATGTATTTAGTCCTGTTAAGTCTTGGAAAGTGAATTTGGATATAAGATAGTTTCACCCAGGGAATGGCTTATACTAATTTATATATTGTTTATATTATGCTGTGTCAGAAAAGCATTGATTTTGGTTTGTCATCATGTACGGGTCTCGGACAACTTTAACTCAGAATAAAACAGTTGCACAGGCGCTCTTGAGCGCCAGGCCTCTTGCATCTAGCTTTCGTTAAATGATGATCTTGCTGTTCTCTTGCAGCTTCATTCCGTTCAGAGCCAGATGTCTTCCAAGGGGGATTATTCCCATTTCATTGCACCAGGTCACCTACAGTTATCTGTTGTAGATCTGCCAGATAGAAACCCCTCATAGGTAGGCAGCCTCGTTATATTTGTCATCTACCATTTCCATGCTCTTCCTTTCCTTTTCTTGTCATGGGTTGTGTTCAAATCAGTTCAATTTATGTATTGTGAATGTACAACAGAATAGTAACAATTAACATATGAGCAGTAAAACATCAGTATGCAGGCAAATACCTTGGTAGGAAAAACAACATTACTGCATATACACTGAATGAGGAAAGACAAAACCCGACACAGCAGTATTATTGTTCAGTATGTGTGGTGATACCACTGGGGAGCAAAGGTATGTTCAACTTATATATGAAGTATAAATGTAGTATATTGAAGGAAAAAATTTGTTACTGCAATAACGTGCTGAAGACATCAAAGTAAAAAAAAAAACCCTGTAAGGTTTATCTATTCCATTTTATAAACCATCAGTAGCTGTACCCATTCTGTGAGCGAGTTTGCCGAGTGAGTGGTTTTTCTGTTGTGACAGTGACTGTGAACTTTCATGTAGGTCACGTTTCTGGACGTCTGAATGCGGGTGCAGAGTGTTACTGTCTTTTGCTATATCGTGATCTTGTATAAGTACTGTTATTACTATTACTGTGTACATGTGTACTGCAACCAAGCCAATTTTCCATGTTATAGATAATAAAATTATTCTTGTTCTGAATGCACTATGAATTCTGAAGGAGATGAAATTCATTACTACCGCTCCAAAATTTGACTATTTTATTGACTCAACTCAACAACATGGCGATATGATCACCTGAAAATAAAGCTTAGTCAGTGAAAGGAGAATGACAGAAGCTTTTTTTAAGGGGGTCCCCTATCTTACCTTTGGAGATTAAAATGCACAACTGTGGTGCTTACTGTCCTATACTAATATAGGACATTGTGCAAGCAAAATTGCCCACAACATTGTGCATGCAATATTGCGCACCAAAGTGCTAGGTACTGCACATTTTATGTTGTGGCTGTTGAGGAACATTTTTATATTATACAGTAATATAATCGTTACTTCCCAACTAGATTTCACACATGTATCAAAGCCGTACTGATGCACGAAATTACAAAAGAATATTTTATATGTCTTAAGAATAAGTCACATGGAACTGAGGAAAAGGACTATTCATCAAAATGTTACAATGAGAAGTGAAGTTGCAAAAATAATAGTAGCTTCAACAATGTGCAATAATGTGTCATTTGCAATGCATCTAGGTGCAAGCGTGGCTCTAAATATGGTATTGCGTTCTGCTGCTATCAAGTAGGTTACTGTTAGGATTATTGTCATCCGTTGTTCATCTATGCTAGCAATCCCATCTGTAGAATAGGGAATTAATGTCATTTTATAATATTCTTGGATTTTAAGCTGACAGGTATTCTAGTCCCGTCTGAACTTCTGAACAAAATAATAGAATAAAGTTGATCTTTGATCTAATATGTAGCATCCAGCCCTGTAGACAGTTTGTATCTGCCCTGCAAACCTAAACAAAATTTCTTCTTGTGTTTTTTTTCTTCAGATCGTGCTCAACATTACCCCACTACCACCACCACCAGCGCCACCATCAAAATGACCATTTAACAACCACCTTTAGGACCAAGGAGACCACGTAATACAGTAATTCCTTGCACTGCACACATTTCATATAAACTGGATTAAAAACACGATACAACTTTTTGTGTTTCTTGGACTGGAAACACTGCAGATATTTTTATACCTGGACTGGAAATCTTGTGAATATTTGGATATTTGAACCAACAGCATTGCAGCCACCTCTGAACTTCTGAACAGGAAAAAAAGTGTAGATATATATTTCTGGAGTGAAACGCCATGACCATTTTTATTACTGCATTATATTCATGACATTTTAAATTTTAACCATTAAAATTGCAGCCACATCTGAGACATCTGCCCAGGAAAATGTATAGACATTATTATATATGGACTTGAAGCTACGTGCACATTGTAATAACTGGACTGGAAATATTGTAAATATTTAGATATCTAGACCAGGAAAATTGCAGCCACTTCTGAGACACCTGCCCAAGAAGATTTAATGACATCACTTTATATGGATTGGAAACCCTACGCACATCATAATAAGTGGACTGGAAATTTTGTTTACAATTTTATAGCAGGACCAGGTATATCGCAGCCTTTTAAGAGACATCGGGAAGGACAGTGGTGGATATATTATTATATTCCTGTAGAGTCTGGGAGAAGGACGGACATATTTATGAATTATATATTTGAATTTTCAACATTATGAACATTTATATAGTCCATCTGATAGCAGCATGGATGTTCTGTCCTGTGGGACACTTGTGGGATTCATATGTGTTTGTCAGAATGAAACTAGGTGTGAGTTAGAAGCTTAACACAATAGTGATTCAGTGCTGTTCACCATTCACTCGAGATCAAATGTCTTACAGCCAGTTCAAGTGAGGGGTAAGTCACTTTTCGGCCCAGTCAGGTTACTGACATCATATGAAAACTTAATGTGTTTACTGTGTTTAGAAGAAGAAAGCATTTACCGAGCATTCTTCTAGCCTGAGATATTGTTTTCTGAAACACAAGGGCGGGACGCGCCATGCAAGGGAAAAGTATTCTGAGAAAATTGCTTTTAAGGGACATTTTTATACTATATAATTCATCTAAAATACCACATAAAAACTCCGTAATATCCATAATTACTGATCATTTGCCCATACAACAAATGTATGTTTTTCTCTGTAGAGAGATGAGTTTACTCTCGATTTCTGCAGTGAACAAAATTTGATATCAGCTGGCCCCAGTGATGTTTAGAGCCTGATATCTTAGTCTTGTTGCAAAAACCCCATTTTGATTGGCTGCCAGGCAAATGTTATCTCCATCTCAATTTCATTTGATAATACAGTTTCACTTATGAGATGTTTTCTGCAATGGAAGTTTTGTGGGTGATGAAGTGGAATTTTTTAGTGAAGATTGGAGTGATGAAGTTTTTAATGATTGCCTAGGCCACCCAAGAGCTTTTGCTTCACATGACCTCAATGAATAAGATCTGAACCTCAAAGATTCATTCCACCCAGTAATGAAAGGGATGTATAATAACCTTTGGTCACAAATCCATATCCAGTGCTGAAAACACTATACTTGTATAGTTCAGGGTTTATTTGTTAGGCCTTTTGTCACGCTGCTCTCCACGACTTTTGTGCAAGCTTAATGGTTGCATAATGTAACAATACATCCTCAATTTTTCATATATTTCATATTCTCCTCCGTAGTCAGTATATATAACCAATATGCCATTCTTGAAAATTTTGGGAAAATGTTTGGAGGAAAATACTCCTATTCACGTGCTAAATAAACTATATAAACATTTAAATAGTTTGCCAAGGATGGACTTTGAATCGTATGTTAATGATTGGTGATCTCAGATAGGAAAGTTACCAGCTGAATTCCTGCTTGGTGGAAATGTGTTTTTGTGATGATGAGAGAACACTGCGACTGCGTATGATCCTGATTTTATTTGATGTTTGTGATAGGAAAAAGCTGTAACTAGGAGGCCACCCACACATTATGTACACTCAGTTTCTGCAGTATTCATTTCTCCTCCTATCTCATGTACATATTGTATCCCCCATTTCTATCCACTTTTGCCTCAGACCCAATCAGACAACGTGTACCATCACCTGAGAGCCATTTTTTTTTGTTTGTTTACGTCAACTCAAAGCTCTAGCTATAATCTTCGCAAGATTTTTTTCCTTGTCATCCAAGTAATAGTTTCTATACATTACAAGAAACTGTTTCTTGTATGTCATAGATAGTTTTCCAGATTCACTCAGTTTTTTTGCTTCTGCTATAAAATTTTCCAAAATCATGTTCCATGAAACTGACTCTTAAGCAGTGATAATTGTTGGCCACGAGCAGTAGTTCATGTGCTCATCACATTGATTTTTTTCGTTTCTTTTTAGCTTTTGATTTAAGATTCAAACAGATTTTGACCGTCAGTATGTTCTGGAAAAATCATAATTTTGTTCTTTAAAAATCTTGATATGTCTCTCTACACACACTGTTCACTTTTCATACACTGGCAGTTCTATTTTCCCGCCCCCTCCTTTTTATGTGGGCGTACATAATTTATGGCTGATCTCCAGGAGATGAGCCTGTGGATTTTACAAGTGCAAATTCAAATCAAGAAGAAATGTTGGAGTGGGAAGCCATGTCAATGCAGGTAAATGGAAATAATATTCTTTTTGTGAACAGAGGTGAGTTGGAAGGAAATGATATGTGAACTAAGGTGGGTTAGAAGAAAAAAAAATGTCCACAGCCTGTTCAACAGTAATAAAGAAATTGCAAACAGAACATTTTTGGAAAAAAATTTTAATATTTTGAAGTTAGAAACTTCAGCACATTTGGCTGCTGTTTTAATACAATGCATGCTCAGTAGGAAAACACATTATTGTTCACATATTCTGTTTATGTTTGTGTGATTTTGACTAGGATTTGGGTTGATCTCTTGTAGGTCATGACGCACACTTTGTTTATGCTTCAGTCAGTACATTTGTTGGTGTGGTATAACAGTGAATGAATGAGAGAAAGATTTAGAGATGAAAATAAGAATGAGAATTATTCAGAGAGAGAGAGAGGAGCAATATGGGAAAGCGTGTCAGCTTTTTTACCAATGAGTGTAAGCAAGTTTTATAAGTTGTTCAGTAACTGCATATATTATAAATTTTATGCATATATTTGTAAGTAGATTTTGTTGCATCTCTGTACAGTTTTTTTGTATCTATGAATAAGAAATGGCCATAAGCAGTTCCGGTAACAAGTCACCTGGCGTCTGGTTCCTCCTTTCTGCAGCTTTACTGCTTTTCCGCCAGCCTGCGATGTCTGGAAATTTCCGGTAGTTTTAAAATTTCTTAGGGTCATAATCTCTGAAAATTGAACGGAAAATAAGTCTTGAAAAGGCCAGCTCATGTAACTTATGTCTTTAGTGGGAATTTTAAAGAAAAAATTCATTTGTGGCTTAAGCAAATTATGTACTATGTGATTCTAAATCACTTCTGTCAGTTGGTGATTATCACTGATAGTTGCCGGCCATGGGCGGTGAATTAAGTGCTAAGCACAGTAATTTTTTATGGGTTTCTAGTTTAGATTCAAACAGATATTTGGCTGCTATATGTTCCGGTGAAACCATCATTTTATCCTTGTGGTGCCTGAAAGAAAAATTTCTGACTGCCGCAGCATCTGTAAGCTTTGTTTTGCTGATTCTCACTTCTTCAACCCCTCTCTTGTACCCGTCATTAATAACAGTTTTGTGTCCTCTCTCATGAAACATGAAACTCAACAGATTGATTGAAATCAGTAAATCAACATCCATTGGTTTTGAAATATTTTCATTCATATAGCGTCATTTTGTGTAATTAGTGCCACATTTAAGAAAGAGATATTTCCCAGCTGAGCACCAGTGAAATAGTTAACGTTAAACTTCATTAAACCTTTCTCTAACACTAATGAGGGATTTATTTTCGTTCGGGCCAAGGAAAACCCCCATTGTGTAGGCGGGCGGGAGGGAGTAACAAAATAACATCATAGATTTAAAAAGTAAATGTTAACTCCCAGAATGAAAGTAACACCAACTAACCAACGCCGGCGCCAATCAGAAAGGAGTATGACCAAAAAAAAAAAAAATTTCAGTGTGCAAAATTGCAAATTTTCAAGGGATTTCATCCACTGGACCTGCGCTGGGACACTGATTTTCAATACTTCAAATTTTAAAAGTTGGACCCATGTAATAGTGGCTAACCTACTCTGTTTTCTGTCCAAATAAACTTTGTCATGTTCATACATGGATGAAGAAGAAGTTACAAATCCTGGTGTAAAATGCTTAGGAACTCTTAACTTCCTTCCATCCTCCCACTAGCTTTTTCTTTCATCTCTTTCCTCTCTGCTTTAAATGACGGAACCACATTTACCACACTTCCTACTTTCTCTTTCTCATCTTTGCCAGTTATTTTTAGAAAAAAAATCAAAGGAATTGTCTCGGATAGCAGCAATGTTGAGATAAGCTCATCTCATATCAAGCTCATTGTCACTCCGTTCATTTGCTCAGTAGTCTACTGCAATGACATTAAATTCTTATTAAAAGGTGGCATTGTTGTCATTATAGAGATTACCCACACTTTCTTTACATTGATAGAGCTACTGAGTGCAATAATATTCATGGACGTCACAGCTGACTCCCATTATTTAGAAAAATGTGAAGAGCCAATAAACTCCTTAGTAATGATTCAAAACAGAGTTTATTCATGTACTGACCAATAAGAAATGCAGGATTGTCACAGCCCAGGACTATCTGGGAACATCATGGGAAATGGGCATTGATGTTTCCAGGCCAGGAAACTACCTGAAATCAGCAAGCAATAGCCAACTTCGATAGAAAGATTATGAGCAATTTTGAAATATTGGCTTGATGATTCACAGTTTTGTCTGGAACTACTCAGCCATTTGTCAACCTGAGAGAGAGTTTGCGGAAGATTGGATAAAATTTCAAGCCTCAAAAGTTTTTATTGAATGTTTTCATTTACAGTTTTATAATAGACAAATTCTTTATACCACTGGGAAATCCTCTTGAAAAATCACCTGGAATTCTATGGAAAAGACACCTGGAAATTCGATACTCTATGGAAAAGACGTGGAGAAAGTCTTTCAAACATTTTGTGGCAATCCTGGGATAGGAATTCTCATAACATGTCCTCCTCTGTCATTCTCTACTTCTCTACTTTCTCTCATTCTGCTACTTCAGCGCTCAAAATTCAGTACTCCTTTCATTCCATTCTGTTTCATCTATAACCTCTGGTATTTTTTTTTTTTTTGTCTCTTGTTCACATTATCATCTTCCATTTCCTCTTTCTGTATTTAATCTGCACTGTTAAAGAGGAAGGCACTTTATACTGAAGGGCCATTCCATGGAAATTGTTCAGTATGTTACCATGCAAGAATACAAGTTTTATGCTGTGGAATGTTGATCAGCTTGATGTGTTTGTGTCAGTAGCAACAAATCCATGTAAAAGTATGTGGGCATTACAGTAGTTGAGCTGGTTGGTGGAGTAACTAATAGGGTGATTTCCATGGAATGGTCTGAAATATTAAACCTGTTGATTTGCTGACGTATAGGAACTTGTTCTCTCACCATTCTTGTGGGGATGTTACTGTTCAAAGTGAATTCATATTTCTCAATTGAGACTAACAGTCACTACTGGGAAGTTTTTAAAAAGCAACATATTAACATGATTGCTTCCTGTTTCAAGCTAGGTATGAGGGAAGGGCTCTACCCTTGATTCTAAAAATGAGGCCAGGCATTCCTTATTACTAACAAAGTTTGTTGAAATGATTAGCTCTTATATGGCTGTTGCCTTTGTTATTTAGTTGCTCTGCAAGGATCAACTGAGGCTATCATCATTATCATCAATGCCTTTCACCCCCAGCAGGGTATAAGCCACGTACAAACAAATTCCATCTTTCCCTGTCTTGGGCCATCTTTCCAAGCTCGTTCCAAGTGAGCTTCATCTCTCGCATGACCCTTTCCGTACATCATTTCCATGTCTCCCGTTAACTGAGGCTAAGCCATCTCAATTACAAATGACAGAAGAGAAGAACATTAGAGAGTAAGTTGTAATTATTGCTAACACCAGTACTATGGAATACAAGATCTCCAGCCAAAATTTTAGACAAAAAAATGTGCCGAACAATTTCAACAAATAAGGGCTGAATTTAGTTTGTGTTTGGTTTGTGTTTTAACATCCCTTTGCAACCCAAAAGAAGAGTATATCTCTCAATATCAGTGGTTTCAAGTAGGAATCCTACAAGTTGCCGGTGCTTCCTTGAGTATTTTTCGTGATGTTTAAAGGGCATCGTTTTGTCAACAAACTGACAGGCTTCCAAGCCTCATTTTTAGAAACATCAGAATTGTTTTGAAAAAGGAATTGATGCCTAACACTAACAAATTTCCTTTCACTTTGTACATCCCAGAGTGAGAAACAGTAGAACTTCAACTGTTTTGACCTTTGACCCTCTGACTACTGTTTTTATTTTTTTCAAACATAATTTGGCGTGACTTGTTATCTGACATACCCCACGCTGTTATTATCTTGAGATGATAAGATGTTTTTGAGTGGACAAGGACAGACCAGGAAGTTTATTCAATGTCCTTTGGATTCACCATTTGTCTTCTTCACTTCTTAGTTGTCATCTTTGTGATGTTATTGGTGCAGATATGTTCTAAGTTGACCAATGCTTTACACATATAGGATGTTTGTGCTCTGAATAGCTGGGATGATCTTCGATCCTGAGTCATCCTGGCAGTCCTCTTAGTGCAGAAATGTTGTATCTTGATATTATACTCTTCAGTGATGTGATATTACCCAGATCAAGTAGCCATAAATTTAGATCATTAGGTTTTTCCCCTTATTTGAATGTACTAAAAAATTATTAGGAGCCCTTGTATTTTTTCGGGAAAAGCTTAGTACTGGAGTCTGATTTTAAAAGACTCTATTATGTCTCTCTGTTTTGATATGGATATAGGGCCTTTTATTGAAAACACTCCACAGTGAATCAGAGAGATTGCTAAAATTTAGGAAGTCATTCATTAACACTGTATCTCAAATTGGAGTCAGACTCACTTACTGGGTTTTATTACATCACTGGAGTACTGTGTACAGATCATGTGTTTGTGAAGTGAAGAGTTAGAATTTTTCATTAACCCCGTGCCTGCCTGTTTATCATGGTTTAGGATGGCCTTCGGTTTTTTTGTTCCTGTTAACCCTTACTGCAGCCTTTCCTTGTTCAATAGAGGGTTGCATATGCACATAGCATACTCCTTCTGCTAGTCGGGGAGTGTAAATTTAGAGGTGTGTTAACTTCTGAATTTTGTTTATGAATTGCTGGACTTTTGAGGCTTGACCCCCTGCCCCTAACCATCAGCATAGACACCCTTGGGAGAGTCCAATAATATTGCCCTTAAATCGTACATAAATTTAATTTTAACTCATAGCATCCTTACGCTGCCCTGATACTGCCAGCAGGTAAATCTGACTGTTTAACTTTCTTCATGTGCAGTATTATAAGACACTTCCGCCTAGAGTTTGGATTAGGGTTAGTGACAGGACTGGAAAATGAATGGGACTTAAATTGCACCTTTCACTCAGGCTTCACAAAGGCAGAGATGATGTGAAGCATTGAACTAAGAAGCTGGAGGTTGTTGGTTCAGATCCTTCCCGAGACCAAAAAAAAACAAAAAACAAAAACCAACAGAAGGACGCTTAGCAATCATGACCCAAGTGTTGCCCAGCCCCTTTAGAGTGTCAGGAAGTCAAAGGGCTGACACATTTCTTAAATGAGGGTAATTCTTATGAAGATCTTCTGTTGTCTCGCTGTCCTAGTAAAAAAGTTTTCTGTTTACTTTTTTTTTAAGACACTTCACCTAAAGCTTGAATTAGAGCTAGTGACAGGACTGGAAAGTAAATGCACACACGGGAGCTCCCCTAGTAGTAGACAGTGATAATGTCTAAGAACTGCTCCAAGTTTGTATTCTCTTCCTTGATCCTACCCCTAATCCTAAACGATGCTCAAGGCAGGTGCATCCTAATAATTACCAGCGTATTGGGTCAACAAGAATGCAATGTAGTGCCATGTGCATAAATGCAACCTTTTCTTGTGCAGCCAACTCACTACAAGGTTAACCTTTGACCTGCGCGGGGTGTGAAGATGGACTGAGAGATTGATTTGTATCTGATTAAATTATTTGTGGCTTGTACACTCAGGCATGCCTTTAAAGAAAATTGGGAGACCTGCTATATTGTTTCACATCATGTTTACAACGAATTATTCATGGTAAGGATTAGGCAAAAGGGATTTAAATCATGGGCAAGCATTATACAGTATCTGCTGTCTCTTAGCACAACATCCATGAACAAGTTACATTCACAAAGCATCCACAGTGTCTTATGACGCACTGCAATATATTATTAAGTCTTTATTTAGCCTTGAGGCAATTTAGGTGTAGAAGTTACCTGTTGAGGCATGGGAGGGGTGGGGGAGGGGGGGATATGAGGAAAAACCTATGGTTTATAAAAAAATGCGTTGGTGGTGGGGTGTTTGGAAATGCTTCACGGAAGGGGATGTCTTTTATGTAAATGCTAAATGCATTGTGAAATGGCCATAATAAGAAGAAAGTTGACCCTTGAAAAAAAATTCACAAAGAACAATTTATTCAAGCAAGGGCTTTTGTCAGAAATATTAGTGTGGATGAGGAGGATAAACTCTCCCAGAATCTTTTGAATTCATGCAGTTGTCTCTGAATTCATTTCCAGTTGAGTTGGCAGGTTTGGAGTGGGGTTGGCAGGTCAAAACGTGGGTTGGCAGGTCTGAAGTTGGGGTTGGCATGTCTGTGGTTGGACTGGTGAAAGATTAGGCTTTTGAAATTGCTTATAACCAGAGCTTCAACAATTTATGTAACCTAACACACTACAGTAAAATGCCTGGGTTAGGGATGCTTTTGTACAAAGGAAATTCACTAAGGAATTCTGCCACAGTTGCTTCATATGGTATTTCAACCATGACCTGAATGGCAGAGTGTTACCTGACGTTTCATGACAGAAGGGCTTATCTTTGTCAAAATTGTTTCTTGGGAAACTTGAACTTTTTTGTTTGAATCTAGTTCTTGTTGCAGCAATAGGGTCATCTAATTTCACTTACTAAATTAGGGGCACCTGCAGCTTTACCTAAAGCATAACATCATAAATCATAAAGATTTTGCCAATCCCATGAAGACAAAGTTAAGCCTTTGTGTCATAAAATATTCGACATGTAAGAAGTGTGTTTGCCATTGTTTTAGAATCAAAACTATGTTTAAGTTATTTGTACAGATGTTTCTGTTTGAAAAGTGTTACAGAGACATAGAATGATTGAATCACTTGGACCATAAGTGCTCAAATGAGATTGTGATGTCATTTGTATCATAGAACCTGCAGTTTTCAGGAATTTTAAAACTTTCAGGATTTATTGTTCGGTGCTTTCATTAATAAAAAAAGATCAAATTCTTCATAAATTGTTTAAGATTTTAGCCCTGATGATAAGGGTGATGTAATAATTGGTATGCTTTCTCAGTTGTATCTTCAGCAAATGCAGACATTGGCTTATCCTTTTAAGCCCTGCTTATTTGAGGAAAGTACTCCTTGTATTTCATCTGTGTGATATCAAAGTAGTGGTCAGCTGGCAACTCACACACAAAGGTAATAATGGACAGAATTAAATATCATTGTCCCGTTGGAAAACTAGCATAGCTAGAAAATACCAACCCAGTTACCAAATGGAGTAACTGAAGGTGGGTAACAATTCAAGTACCTTTTTAGCAACCATAGACTTACATCCAAACTTGAAAATGTAATGTTTCTATGTGGAGTAGAGCACCTGTCTTTTCACAGGATGTGCCTATGGCTACTTCTCCTATTTCGCATCAAAAGCTATTTTTGGCCCAAAACTAAGTTACCACAGTCTTCCAGCGGAATGACGATATGTGGCCGGGCATTCTTATGTTGAAGGAGATTCAATATTAGGAGAGTAAAGGTTCTGAGTTCTCATACCATCGCCATAACTGGGAGTCTTCTCTTGAAATGCTGTTATGACTTTGCTGTATATGTTGTCAGCTGACTGCTTTCAGTGACTGGTTTAAATGGTCTTGCATTTAGTCAAAATAAGGCTTATGTCGCTAGACTGGGAACTGAAAGATCAGGCTCTGCAATTGATAGGAGGCATCATTTGGTATCAAATTTTTGTTTGTTACGGAAATTAAAAGTTAAAATGTACCTGTATACAATAATATTGATTTCATAGGATGAATAGTTCTTATGAAAAATCAAACATTTTTTTTTTGTGAGGTGGATTAAATGACACATAGAGTAAAAAGTTCTTCATTAATTGCCATTTTCTCAAAAGTTTTTTTCCATTACTTGAGAGTGATTCTGTGCAACATCAAATGACTAAATCTTATCCTAGAATAATGCTAGGTGAAAATTATTTCCTTTACATTTGATGAAAATACATACATTAAGCCTCAATATCATACCAGCAACTTGAACAAACCTCATTTTGACTGGCTGCACGACATTAGTAATTTGAGATGCCACAAGGTTGAAAATTCTCAACAAAATTATAATAGTGTATGCCTTGACCTTATTTTGGAATTGGTCTGTATGGACAGTTTGCAGATGCTGAACTTCTGTTGCTGAGTCCTGATGTCAGAATTTTTCATGATTGTTTTACTGACAGTTTTAAATAGGAGTGCCTTGTCAATATCTAGAACATGGAGATAACTGAATTGTAATTTATTTTCATTGTAAATTGAAGTATCTGTCTAGAAAGGAAAGATATCCCTAACTTAATTTCCATAATAATTCATAGTCTCATGGGAATTAGAACTTGCAAATGTTATGTAGTAAGTCGGATTTTCTCACACTGGGTTTTAACACTTTGCATGCCAGTTCTTGAGGAGGTCATTGTTCCCAATCCCTGCTATTTTCACTTCAGACTCACTAAACAGAGTAACTTTTGAAGAATTTCTGTGACAGATGCAGCCATTTGCAAACCAGTGGACGGAAAACTGCTCCTGAAAACGAAGAAATCACTTTAAAGCTGGTTGATACACTTGACACAGAATTGAACTGGATAAAAAAGCCACTTCTGCTGCTAAGATTTCAATCGTGGCCTTATTTGAAATACACAATGTATTTTACAGCCATCAAAAATGGTAGGAAAGGGGCTGTGCTAAAAATTGGACACTTGTCGAGTTGGTAAGCAAAGTGTTGAAGTTAGCGCAAGAGATGTTGTTTAACAGTGGGATATTGTTTACAGCCAGTTGATGGAATGTGAGCAAGTCCAGACCAGAAGTGACTCAGCTGTGTTGTGGCTATGCCACGACTGCACAATGTGCAGATGCCTCTCACTGGCTACACAGCTCTGCTATAACTTTTGGTGTGGATGGTGAATGGAAATAAAGAGGAGCTTTTTTATGCTGAATAGCTCTGTCACTTGTGGTCTGGACTTTGGCCTCAGTGTATGTGTGATATTTCGAGTGGCCATTGTCGATATCATATTATGTCGGAGGAATGAATGACTAATGTTATGTGAGAATGATGACCTATTTATGACTTGGTTTTCCAGTTTCATGATTTAAGTTATATTACTATTGACACTCAGTTCTTTTCTAATCTAGAAATTGTAAATGATCACTCAGTGCCTTGTCTGGTAGAAACGTAAAGGACTGTACATATGACTATTGTTATTGTTTTACTCTCATGATAAATATTTATGGGCCTTCCTCTAATGTGCTTTAAGATTCTGTGGGCTTTATGTTATGTCAGAGCAGCTTCATGCTTGAAGACTGGAGATTCTGTCAGTTGAAATAGACATGTTTTTTCTTATATGTCTGCAGTCCTTTTGGGGTTACTGGAAGGAAGGGTTAGGGTTACTAGAAGAAAAAGTTCAGATTATTAGCAGGAAGAGTCAAGGTTACTGGAAGGAAAGATAGAGTTTCTAAAAGGAAGGGTTAGGGTTATTAGAAGGAAGGGTTGGGGTCACTGGAAGGAAGAATTAGGGTTAATGGAAGAAAGGGTTAGGGTTACTGGAAGGAAAATTTAGGGTTACTGGAAGGAAAATTTAGAGTTACTGGAAGGAAGGATTAGGGTTAAAGGAGGAGTTAGGGTTACTAAACGGAAGGGTTAAGGTTACTGGAAGAACGAGTTAGAGTTATTAGAAAGAAGGATAAGGGTCACTGGAAAGAATAATGGAAAAAAGGGTTAGGGTTGCTGGAAGGAAAATTTAGGGTTTCTGGAAGGAAGGGTTAGGTTTATTAGAAGGAAGACTTAGAATGGAAGGAAGGCTTCAGGTAATTAGAAGGAAGGGTTAGGGTTACTGGAAGGAAGAGAGAGTCACTGGAAGAAAAGATGAGAGTTACAAGAAGGAAGATCTCAGTTTAAGGTTTACTAGATCTAGAAGGACTGTCAGATGAAGGAAATAGTTTATGGGAAAAGTACTGTGGAACTCTAATAACACAATTACAACCAGCCTGTGAGTCAAGCTTTTGAAGTTGTATTATCAAATGTTGTTTTTATAAGAACAAAAGAAGAGGGACAATTGGATTGGGACTGTGCGAAGCAGAGGGTTGCGTCAAGCAGTGTTTGTGTTAATAGAGTTCCACTGTACTTCACTCATTAGTAACGGCAGGGAGGAGCTGAGACTATTGTTTAGGACCTGGCCCTGCTGAGTTAGTAACAGTGTGAAGCTGCATAAACTGGCATCACATATGTACAAGATTTATAAACCAGATTAGTTGTAAAATCATTATCATTAGGCTTAGTCTTGCTGTCTTTAGGACTATGCAGTGTCTGGTCAGTGGAAACCAATAGTTAGAGTGCATGATTTATGAAAATTTTCCGTAGCTGAAAAACTTGCTCTACTCATTTGTTAACTCATCAGCGGAAAAGAACAAATCCTCAGACTTGATCCATGACTTTCCGAGAATTATCTTTTGACCCACCAAGTTTTGTTTTCTTGCAGCGGAAGGACAAAAAAATGAAATTTGCTAAAAACCTACTTTGCAAAAAGAATTTTTTTTGAGTTTTCATTTCAGTAACCTCAACTTTCATGGTTTCTAAATTATGATGTCAGCATTTTTCATAATAATGTAGCCCCATATCAAAGTCTTGCAAGGAGGGCCTCGGTCTAAACCTCAACTGGAATCAGCCCAACATTTTTTTTTTCAATCAGATACACTGTAATAGGATTCCTCTCATCCTCTACAAATATCTGGGCCAGTAGAAGTGAAGGATATTGATTGCTGAGGAGAAAATGAACCTCTAAACACAGAAGTCAGCAAGCCACTCTAAAAATGACATGTACTTTAAACTTCTAAACATATAAGTCCAGATGTGTGCATGTTCCTTTGCTTTGCATCAAATTTAAGCAGGTCATTTGCTTAGAAGTTTCGGAATTTGCAGTTCCTAAGCACAGTTATTTTTTCAGTAACGGATCAGGAACATCACAGTTTAAATAAATGTTACATGAACTATTAGGATAACTAATTGGTTATTTCATTTGTTGAAATACTGAACATAATGCATCTTTCAGCCTACAGAGGTATTTTTTAGTCACTCCTGTAAACTTTGCCTGATCAGACATGCATATTTAGAAACTTGTACTGATAGTATGACATCGTACCTAAGGTGATGATATATATATATAGACTAGACTACTACATTGCTTTTCTAAAAGATGCCCTCCAGTTTTGTAGCTTGAGCACTTGGCATAATCAAAGAACTTTCCACATGGCAGACGCAACACAGATTTTTTTTCCTTTCCATATTTGTTTCTTCATTCCTTCTCATTTAAAAAAAAAAAAAAATATCATCAGACCTGCTACCCATTTTCAAATTAACCTCAATTTTGAAATCACCTATTCCTGACCTCTGACCCTGATGCATAGTACACTTTGAAGAGTTCAGACAATATTGTCCTTGACCCAGTAAATTTGTCATTGAGTGCCAGGATGTTACGGTGCTACATTGTAGGTCTTATGCTATGATTTATACTATGATATCTTTCGTTACTGAAGACTGTTATCGTATATTATTTTTTATTGTACTTCCTTTCATTAATCACTCCTATAATGAAAGTCTCTGACAGCCCAGTGATTATCTTTATGCAGATTGTCTCCATTTCGTGATTTAAAATATGCACATTAACAACTCACTCTGACCTACTTCTTCAGTCATTGACCTTGCTACTAAAAAAAACCAACATCATTATCTTATTAATGTAATGCCTCCATTTCTGAATTTCAGTCTTCCCAATCATTGTAAACTAACGTTAGACAGTCTCTGACTTCAGTTTACCTGCTTTTTCCAGACCGTCACCTGTTTACTTAGATCTTGACCTCTGACCTTATTGTCTTGATTTTGACCTGGGGTCACGGTCATGACCTCTGTGACGTGAACTAAACCCGTATCAAAGACATGACTTCTCTGTCGTGATCTTGATACCGGGCTAAGGTCATGATCTCTCTGTCGTGACCTTGACATCGGGCCAAGGTCATGACCTGTTATCTGGCGCACTGTGTTAGGAGGCAAGTCGTGCCAGTGTTGTCTCCCTTGTTGCTAACTGCTGATAGTGTTCAAGTGCCAATTAAAGTTTTTATGTTGACTTAGCTTCTTAATCTCGACTTTGACTTGTTTATTCATATCTCTGTGTGTGATTATTATATGTTGTGTTGTTTCGTGGTCCACATTGGTCGCGTTAGTGTTGTTGCTGTTTTTGGTGGTGGTGGTGTTGTGTATTTTGTTGCTTCTCTCGTCTAACTCCCGTCGACAAACTCCTTTGACTAACACGTTTATGAAGGCAAGAAGTAAAACTGCTTTACTAGTTATTTTATGAATCAACTTATTATACAGAATAATATACATAGATATTGCTATACAGTGTTATACTGTAGCATGCCAGTCATTTGGGGTTTGCATTCAATTAATCTTTCTCATGAAGGAGAAATACCCCATTTTTTTTTTTTCCCACAAGGATCTAATTTTTGGCCAAAAAAAAAAATCGGAAATGGCGTTTAGTAGGGATCTAATTTTTGCGGGCACCGCATGACAGTTTTCTCATGTAGGTATGAGAGCATAATTCTGGAATGATCCAAAGTAAAATTACAGGACTACTGATAAACAAATGTGGCAATCCCTCTTTGTTTTGCAAGGAAAACATACTAATAAATGTGTGTATGTGCGTTCATGTGGTATGAGAGCATAATTCTAGAGTAATCCAAAGCAAATTACAGGACTACTGATAAACAAATGTGGCAGTCCCTCTTTGTTTTGCAAGGAAAACATACTAAATGTGTGTAAGTGCGTGCTTGTGTGCCTGCATGCGTGAGTGGGTGGGGGTCTGTGTGTGAGTGGGGGTCTGTGTGTGAGTGGGGGTCTGTGTGTGGGTGGGGGTCTGAGTTGAAGATTTTAAGTTGTTAATCTATGTATTGTGTATAAAGGTAAACAAGACAATGTGACATAAGGTGAATAAAATTTTATCTTATCTTATCCTATCTTATCTTGTCTTATCTTATATTTGATGGTGCCCTACTAACAAGGGATCGTAGTAAGAAATAACATCATTTATGTTTCCCTTGAGGGTTATTGCCTGCTACACAAATAACTTTTGAAATTGATGATAAGCCTCTAAAAACTTTTGGACGCAATCTCTTTTCGTGGGACATAATTTGGCGAGTGAAGATCAATTCTCAATATTTGCAAAAAATTGGATCCTCGTGGTAAAAAAAAGGCAAAAACCTATCATTTTATCAATATTTTAGATGTCTTCAGCTCAATTTTAAACTGTAATATCAAAAGCTTGGAGGAAAGGGGAGGGGGAGCACTGAGGGAGGAGAAGACAACTCTTCAGGAAGTTCGATCCTTAGGTTGTTTCTGCAAGTTATCGTCCTTCTCACAGAGTGTCATCACCAAGTCCTGAAGGAAGAGGAAGAAAAAAAAACTGTGATTTCATTAGTGATACGTATTGCTATCACTAACTCATCTTCGTTCTATCACTTTTAAGCTCATTTCAGTTCCTCAAAACCGTGCATGTAGGCAGCCTGGCACCCACAGTATGACACCCTCTTAGGTATATGAATACAACGAAACCCCAATATAAAGTACAGTACTCATTTTATAAGGATACCTGTTATAGTATACATTTTACATGTATGGATTTAATACTATGTTATTATTTTGGTTTTCTGATAGACCTCGATATTAGGTAATCTTCAGTCTATGTATTAATTTTCCATTTTAGACCTCGATATTAGGTAATCCTCAGTCTATGTATAAATTTTCCATGCGTCAAGGGCATGCTTATTATCAAACTTCTACTGTTCATGCATGGCAACTGCATTTCCTTATGAAAGAATGTAAATTGTTCAATTATCTTCCTTATTTAAATCATTAAGAAAAAAACAGCTGGTGTTTTAGGACGTTTTTGACGATACAAAAAAAAGATAAAAAAGGAACGCAAATAGAAGCATTGTTTTTTTTATTAAGACATTGCCGTATTATGATACTGACGGCTAAAAATTTGTTCTGCTTTTCATGTGTCACTGTCAGCTATCATTGTTCTATGAGAATGTTTCGTATGGAAAATCAAAGCTAATGCTTGCATATCATCTTGCTAGTTCTTTCCTTCTAACTGGATGACCAGTGTGAGTTATGAGTAACGTGCGAGGCATATTGTTATTCGAGAGCTTGAGCAATAACGATAGGATCGCCAAGGAACTTAAGAATTACATTGGTGCATCGATTAGTGCACCTTTAGTAGCGTTCAATAGCAGGGATAATGTGATTTTAAGGACAGTAAGAAATCCCATTGTTAATGCTCAAGTTCTGTATTGCTTCCTCGCTACTCATCTTCTCCATCCCATAAATTTACATTCACGGTAAATTTAGCAAATCACAAACATAAATCAATGGTAAGATACTCACCGGAAGTCTCACGAGAATATTAAGGGGTCAAGGCTTTCAAAAGATTAAGACGGAGATCTGGCCATCTTGGTCTTCCGTAAGTTGTACTATAACGTCACCTGGTGGTCTGCGAAAAAAAGTTTAGGTAAAAGAAAAGTGGTGGGAAAAGCTGAGGATTCTTATTTCTTAGATGACGAAGACTATGGCGATAAGTTATCGTCATAGAAGTCTTCATGACAAGGTTAGTTATGATAGTAGCGCTCGGCAGTCTAGTCTAATAAGCCAAGAGTCCACCGCACAAGTAAATGATGCTCTATAATTCGAAATGCCAACTGTGTACTGTATTTGGCTGTTCAAACATACAAAGCAGGTAGAACTTGGTAGGCCCAGGGATGTAAATCAGCAAGTTTCTTGTCGATACCAGCATTAAAAAGCGGAGGAGAGGAGGCAAAGGAACTCACAGAGCGGTGCTAGAGAATCTTTAGTATTTGGGTGTCCAGTTGGTATACTCCCTCCGAAAAAAAAAATCATCAGCAAGAAGGGAAGGAGATGGAAGGAAGTAAAAAGTGAACACACACCTTCTCAGCCAAGCCACCTGTCCAGCACCGTCAGCTTGAAGGCTTGCACAGATCAAGCTGGCCTGAAAGTGGGAGGGGAAGAGGGGTGGGACGAATTTGGTAGGAGGAACAGAATGAGATGATACATAATAATTATAATAATAATAATAAATAATAACAATAATAATAATAGTAATACGGTTTATTGGTCTCGTATCCAGGTTTATGTGTGTTTACGCGATTTCACTCTATTATCATCCCAGCGGGCCTGATCCCAGTAGAACTGTCTCAACTTCCCGAGGAGCATACAGTGCCGCTGCCATTTATAACCGCTGATCACTAACATTCTGACAATATTTTCCACTCCCTATAGCCAGGCACCCATTTTCCAGACGAGTGGGTTGAGGAAAATTTGAATAAAATGCTTTCCCGGGGCATTTACAACATGACCATTGTCGGGAACCAAACCCACGATCTTTTAGATCGTGAGTCCAACACTGAGACCATTTGAAATTATGGAGATGTCAAATAACCAAGCAAAATGGATATGCAAATTTACCTAAATAAATCCTATAAAATCATTTTTTAAAAATCATAAAATGGCGCTTGGGGAGAAGGAATATGTGTTTCCTGAGTGAAAGAACACGAAACTGTAGGTCACCCTACACCTGCAAAGAAAGCTCAAAATCTAATAGGTCTTGGTGCATGTATCTGTGTGTCAAATTTATGATGAAGATTGCAAGAATGCCCCCTATGGTAGTAAAATATTTTGACCCATTTCGCACTTATGAAGATGTGGTGGGTGAAAATGCTAATATAGCCAATATTGAAAAATACACTGATATTTTCATACGTACAAATGAAACACCTCAAACTCCACATAATAAAACATTTAGTGTCAGTCTGGACGAATGGGCAATGGAAGTATAGAAAACATCACTCCCAACTCAATGCCTTATTTTCTGTCTCTTCCGCATTAGTCGTGAACATCTTGGCTTGCTTAGAGACTGATATTTTCTTTGCTAAGAAAAAAAATGCGGCTTCTCATTTTGTCAACTTGTAGGGACTAAACAAATGCAGCCCTTGTAGACTGCTGTCTGTAGTTTATGTATCCCTATGACATTCGCATCTCGGTCATATTGACCCCTTTCTAAGAATGGGGAGTTATTCTAGTAATTACATGTTTACAATGTCCATCATACTCACAGGTTTGACTGCCATCGGGGTGGAAGCTGGCGTGGACGACATACAGGTCTGGGGACATGTAGCCCTGTAAGATGGGAATGACAATGTTGATGGTGGTGAATAATTGTGATGGCGATGGTGGTTTGCAGATAGTGGTGTTGTTGTTGGTGGTGGTGACTGTGGTATTGGTAGTGTTTGGAGTGTTTGTGATGCTGGTAGTGGCAGTGTGGTTGATGTTGTGGTTCGGTGTTCGTGAACATTAATTAATAAAAATGATGATGATGATAGTCTTGTAACTTCCAATTAGAACTGAAGAACTCGTGACTGCATGCATACGTCTGGAGTTAATTTTGCACACTGCGGTTACACGGGAAACACTCTAGATGTTTCCGGGGTTTCCCAAAGTTACCTGCGTTCACGGTATGCTTATGCCTATAGCTGGTTACGTTTTCGGGGTTTCCCAAACTTACCCAGTGCACGAATTCACACGAGGATTAAATGCTTACAGCTATTAATATTTTCGGGATTTCCTATGGTTACCGCAGTACGATAAACTGCCAGTTTACGCCAGGATTACGCAGTAAGCCACAGGAGTCTAAATCTCTGATTTTGAACACATTCCAACCTACCACATCTCCTACTGCTCCCAGCATAGGTGCATGCACCAGGGTTAGGCAGAACTGAGATCGTATGAAAGCAGTTCATTAACGTCAGTTCATCTTACGTGAGCTTGATCTGAGCTTAATAGCTTTTTTGGATGAATTACAGTAATGTGGATCTGAGGTGTTGCTATTTTGGGTGTTTGAACTGAACTTTACTTTTCTACGTAAAATTTCAGTTCAGTTCACATCTACCTCGAAATTCAAAACCGAATGCCGATTTCAAAAATCAAAAGGAACTGATCTGAACTGGAAATTACTCAATTTTTACAGACCTGAGAAAACTTCATTGAAAACTTCTTGGCTTATTTCCCTTAGTGAATTGAATTTGGTTTGAACTGACCTTTTTGATGGACTTGCCCAAACATGGCATTCATCTACACTTCTACAATAACGTTGATTAGGAATGTTCTTAAAACTAACTATCTGTAGTACGCTAACGTCTCTTTACCTAAACT
>JAWQUT010000784.1:103737-146807 GCA_033807755.1 Ellobium chinense
GGGGGGGGTGATAAGATGATATTATACAAACTGGGATGCACCAAATGAATATAAGATGATGAGATAAGACGGAATGATGTCAGATAGCATACTTGAAGAGAAGAGATGAGAAAAGAACAGAACAGAACAGAACAGAACGGAACAGAACAGAAAAGACAGATTTCGAGTGGGAAGCTGACACACCCCCGAATTTACGTCTATGTCTGATTGGCTAAAGAGATAACGTGCCGTGTGCAAAACAACCCTCTATTCTATTATTGTTCTCTCTCGGGTGCAACTATTACTCTGAACAGGAATTAGGAAATCAGAAAATAGAGACATTGGGAATCACGGGTTGACTCCCCTACCTGTCCGGGCTCGCAGACAGACGTTGTTCTGCACTCAGATGGGTCGGGCAAATCAGTGCAGGAGAAACATATATTCTGATTGGCTGACACCAGAGCTGGGGGCGAGGCAAAGGGCGTGGTAATGTTAATGAAGGTGGTGGTGTGGTTTTTGTGTGATGTGGTGTGATGTGGTGTGGTTTTTGTGTGGTGTGGTTTTTGTGTGGTGTGATGTGGTTTTTGTGTGGCGTGGTGTGGTGTAGTGTGGTGTAGTGTGGTGTAATGTGGTGTGGTGTGGTGTAATGTGGTGTGGTGTGGTGTGGTGTGGTGTGGTGTGGTGTGATGCGGTGTGGTGTGGTGTGGTGCGGTGTGGTGTAGTGGTTGATGAAGTGCCGTGCGGCGTGATGTGGTGCACTGTGGTGTAATGTAGAAGGAGTGGTGGTGGTAGTGCTGGTGGTGGTGATGATAGCGATCGTAATGATAGTAGTCATATGGTAGAGAAGGTTATAATGGGAGTATTGTTGATGGTGAAGATGATGGTGAACATTGTAATGGAAATGATTGGATTGGTAGTGATGGTAGTGACAGTGATGAGATGATGATGGTGATGATAATGATGATGACGACGACGACAACGACGATGATGATGATGATGATGATGAAAAGAAGGATTTCATGCACTCACACAGAGAACCGCATCCCTCCAAGTTACAAAGATCCCCACGACAGCAAGTGAGACATCTTTGAGAGTCAAAGTGATTACTTCTTGTTGTCTTGCAGTCCTGTGTGGGATATGTGTTCTTAGCGTGAGCCAACATATCCAATCTATCGGTCCCTTTATCTGTATCTTTATATGTCCATCTACGTACTGTATGAGTCCATATCTTTGTGTATGTGCTTCATATGCATGTATGTGTATGGTCTTCTGCCCGACTATCTGTTGTTCCATTATTTATTTCTCTGTCTGTTTGTCTCCATATGTATGTAATATGTCGCCTAATTGTCTCTACTAGATTCGTCGACCGTTTGTCTTCTGTTATTCTGTTTCACAGTTTGTCTCTCTCTCTATCTCTCTCTCTTTCTCTCTCTCTTTCTCTCTCTCTCTCTGTCTGTTTATCTGACTGAATATAAATATGCATGACTGTCAGTCTGTCTGTCTGTCTGTCTGTCTGTCTGTCTGTCTGTCTGTCTGTCTGTCTGTGTCTGTCTGTCTGTCTGTCTGTCTGTCTGTCTGTCTGTCTGTCTGTCTGCCTGTCAATCTTACCTGTATTGGATAACAACCAGAGTAATAAGCCACACCCCCGTTGTTGGTCAGTCCTCTCTCCACGTAGCAAGTCTGCAGGGAATAACATACAAACAAACAAACAAAAAAAAAACAACAATCAAGGGTACAGTATTATACAGGGGAACCTCGATATTTTAACTACTCTGTCATTATACTGTATATATCTTGTTATTAAGTATGGATTGCATTTGTACATATTCATTATTTATGTTTTTTGGTTCGTGTAAACAGAAATTTCGCGTTAAACGGGTTTTGTGTTAAGTGAAGTCTACTGTGTAATTATTATAGTATAGAAAAAAGTCGGCAGATATTTAAAAATAAGTTCTGTGTGTCTGTTATAGTCAGCATTTACCTCATGTTCCCCGCAAAGCGCAGTTGTCATGCAGATTGCTGGCTGGAACACTCGATCACACTGGTAACAAGTCGTCTGGCTCCCAGCTGGGAGTCAGATGGAGAGGGCGGTAGAAGAGTCATTGAGCAGGACAATGGTCAAGGTGAATGACAGAGGAGAATTGTGGGAAAGGGTGAGGGGGGGGATGGGAAAAGAATTTGAAATGCACATTACTAATTGCACACACAATAAGATTTTAAATAGAAATAAATACATGTGGCAAGGTNGCACACAAGGACTTTGGCACCTATTGTTTTTTCTCCTCTTGGCTCTATTAACATTTTGTGTTATTCTACATACACCAATGTGATTTCGAGAAATTTCTTCCAAGGAGGTTAAAGTATTCCTTTTGCCCGATCTTTTATAACGGGAGGTCAATCTTTTAAAATGGGAGGTCAATGCCCAAAATTTTTCACAAATGTCTTTCGAAAATGGTCGCCTCGAATTCTAACATATTTCTACCCCCTGACACTGGCTGGCAGGGCACCAAAAAATGGGGATTTTATATATTAGCGGATTAATTGGGATGTACACAATGATTGATTTGCCCCTCTTATAGATGCCAAAAACCACAATAATATTTTAATTAGAAATAAATACATGTGGTGAGTTTGTGTGCTAGGTGGCAGTTTGGGGGAGGGGGTAGGGAGTGGAGATGGTGGTGTACAAACTGGTAGTGGATGTTATGTAAAAAAGTTTTAGTACTCAGAATTATCAAAATCAGCTGATCAGTCACTGATTTCAAATTACCGCTGACTACGTTTTATCGTTAATTCTCGGAAGCATAGAAAAAAGTTGCGATTAAAAGGAATTGCTTTCATCAAGTGACTTGTATGTTATACATATATTACGTAATATGTTAATAGGTGAAAAATGTTGACATTATCAGGTGGCGATTAAACATAATCTACTGTATTATAATAACTAAATGGTATTTCATATCCATGAATGGCTGAATGAGAAAACGAATAACAGAATGAATGAATTATTGAATGAATGAATGGCGGGGGAGGAAGTAAAGGGCAGGGTACTTGTAGATCTCATGTCATTGATAATAATTTTACTATTCGAAAAAAATGTGAATACGAGTACGACTAAGCCGTTGCTACTACTAAAATTATTTCCTTATCAGAAGAGCTATCCGCTGTCATGTGTTTTGATGAAAGAAATATACGAATGAACAATGTGTACCTATCTTATATCTGACGAGGGTCAGCACCACAAAAAAGAGGAGCTGGAATCCTGTAGCAGAAAGAAAAATATTGATTATTTGAATACATTCTATTTTTTACATCTTCATTACTAAGCAATGTTAACAAGAAGGAGGTTAGATCCATCACTTTCAATCATTAAACTAATTAGTGAAATAATGAGCCAAGAAGTCCATTAGCCAACTAAATCAATCAATCAATCAATCAATCAATCAATCAATCAATCAATCAATCAATCAATCACAAATTAAGGAACCATTTTACCTTTTCCAGTCCCCATAACTTTTGAGAATAAAGTTATTGCCCCTGTAGTCTGTCCCTGACGGATGCAGGTCTGGAAAGTCTCAAGTCATGTAGTGTGATATTATCTCCCTTTGTCTGCCAAACAGTTACCTCTCCTTGGCTGCCATATTCTGGTGTTATCCAAAGGAAGGGGGGGGGGGGNGGGGGGGGGGGTAGGTTAGCACTTTTCAGCAGAGGTTTTCAGAGCTACATACTGAAGGTTACAGACCTGTAATGGGATTGGAACCTTTTTTACTCTTTGAGCTGCTCTCTGAACCCAAAGTTTTAGCTCTCACCCAGACCCATACCAGATTGGAGCTCATTAGGTGCCCTAAATTTTAAGCCCGACCCAACCCTAGCAAGCCCATTGAAAATTTTGAGCTTGGTTGCTTTTTGTAAACAGAGCCTACCTTTTTCACTGGTCAACGCCAAACCCCTCCTCTTCCGCCTGAGCACACCCTTGACCTGACAGTTCCAGCCCATGGCTAAATAATGCCTGGCAAAATAAAGTAAAATGGACACAGTTTCCCATGATATCAAAATTTGCTCTCCTCGAGCCCTTATTACTGGAAGCAGGGCATGCCAAAAGAGGGAAAAGGGGAGATGATATAACCCCTAACCAATAGTGAAAGTATAATTACAGGCCTTTAACCTGAACAGCAGTAACATCAGACGCGCTTTTTTTTCCCCCCAATTTAATGCACAATTTCAGATGCAAGGGTGGGTCTGTGAAGTGTAAAGGTGGACCTGTTACATGTCTGATGTAAGGGTGGATCTATGATATCATGCATCAGATGTGAGGATGGATCTGTCCAGTATGTGAAGTGTAATTGTAAAGTGCTGGATGTGAGAGTGGGTCTGTCATGTGTGGAATGTGCAAGTGGATCTGTCACATGCCTAATTTTTTTTTTCAAGTTTTATTCGCAAACTGGATCCCTGTAAACTGATTTCTATCATTCTTCCATCATCAAAGGACAGCCTCAACTCCTTTGAGAACCTCTGTAAAAGATGACAACTTTATATCAGCAGTGCAGCCATTGACTTTTATCATATCAACTGACCAATCAGTGAAGTCGTAATAAGTGTGCCCACCAACCATAAATCGCATTTTACTGACTGAGGCAGACACATCTATTGGCTCCGGTTATCAGGGAAAGTAGCCAGACTGGTGTTCCGGTAGCCCTAGAGGTCATCTCGCGAGTTTGACAACTTTTAGATTAAACTCCCAAATAGGCCTATCTCACCCAGTCCCTCATACCCCACAACAGGCTATTCATAATTATTTCCAATGAAGCTCCCCTCCGATTGAAGCAAAATAGTTGTGTGATTGCGTCATCAAATCTCGCTTCCAAAAGTAAAGGAAGCATCAGCCTATAAAAGCCAGCGTTCTAAACTTGTTGTTATTGTTATTGTTATTGTATAAACTATGTGAGCCAGTCATATTCTTCTGACAATGGAAACGTGGAAAGTGGAAATAGTGACTGCCGGAGTTGTGGCTTGCTTTGACCGGATGACCATGCATGTTAAGTTATGGTCGAATATGGTGAATCTTCAACAATTCTGTTAAATGACAGTGATCTCCAGAAAGGAACAATATATTGTTCAGTACTTTTATGTGCCTTTTCAGCCAACCTGTTTCTAACTACTCAAACTTTTGTTGTAGCTTTTCAGGAATTGTGATGATGCCTACCGATTTTTAAAATTACTGTGTTACAGTATCATACTGTGAACATCGAATATGACTCTACGAATGGGTATTATACTACAGCACTTTCGACTAATACCGCATGCTTAACTATAAGTAACAGTCATGTTCAACTATGATTACCCTGTTGAGAAAGTCAGCCTTTGCCCCTGATTGTTCAGAATTTCTTATGAATGAAATAGACTGCGGCTCGTATAACATTATTTTCTAATGTTGTCATTTTTGTTGATGTTGTTGTTGTAGATGTGGTGGTGGTGGTGTTGCTGCGTGGTGAAATATATCTATGCCCTCATGGTATTTCACAGTGCTGTCGTCAACATTTTTTTATCTGTGCTATTCCTAAAGTTCGCTGAATAACATTTAGAAAAATTCCAAAGCCCATTTGCTCCCTACCACATTGCACCGGTCTATGCCAGCAACAGTAATGTTAATTTCCCGGGTTTAACTGGCAGGAATTGGAGATAATTCATTCAGTCACTCTCTGGCAACCGGAGTTATCTCGCCATTGTATAGTTTAAATTACGAGACACTTTTATCTGCGCGAAATGTCCAAGTCAAGTGGATATCTCACTGCATTCAGATACGGACCTTTCCAGTCCCGTCTAACCAAGATTCATTGTTCCAACCTATCTCCCCAAAAGTTCCATATTCCAAAATAGGCACATGAGGTCAGCACGAAACAAAATAGTGATGGACAAGACACAAAAGAATTTCGATATAAAGTACGTCACTGTGTATGGAAAAAATATACCCAATAATATCGAAGTATACCTAATGTCAAGATCCACCTGATTAAGAGTAATAATGAACATCTGTTTCATAAGAAGAAATATGTATTCACTGAGTACTTAATATCCAGGTTGTACTGTAATTTGACTTTAGATAATATTCTATACTCTGTCTTAAGAGAGTGCCTATTCCTCCCTTTAAAGACTATCTCCACATTTGCGATGAAGGGCTATGACTGACGGACACCCACTATACAGTACATCTATTATAATATAACACACATTTAAAATGGTGCATGGTACGTATATTTTATTCGCTTTATTTTTATTTTTACAGAGTCCATCTGCAATAACATGATGTCCTTTCCCCTCTCTGTCAGAAGGGGTGACCAATTATTGATACTTTTAAGGTACCGTATTGTGGTCAGACTCCAGTCACAGAATTCTATCTTACACATCTTCTTCTTCTTCTCTTCCTTCTTCTTGTTCTTTTCTTCTTCTTCTTTTTCTTCTCCTTCGTCTTCCAGAATGTTTAAAACATCTGTTTTGATGGTTTTAAGCGACTCATACGGTCCCCGCTGGAAGTCACATAATGTCACAGTACTCACAGAAAAAGGCAATTCGCCGATCTCATATTTTCACTGAGATTTTCAGGAGAGGGGAAAAAACTTTTAGACAACGCGGGAAAATAAAGCCAGTCTCAAACTTCGGGTTTTTTTTTTACCCACGACTTTGTGCCCTATCTGAACATTTGGTGAGTGCATTGAATTGTAGTAAGCACAAAAATAGCCCAGTTTGCGAATTGCCTTTCTCTGAAACAGGCAATCTACCTATGACTTTGACCATGATATACATGTATGTACAAAAGTATCTCAGTAATCAATGTGGGCGCCCTAACGCAAAATGGTTTCTACACTTTGAATATGACAGGGATGGATGGTAAGTGAGCATTGACTGATTTGATCTGTTCTCTTTTGGAATAACTTTGACTCTTTGACTCTTCTTGGGTGTTTTGAATTTAATCCTCAAAACATGTCCATGTTGAAAATGTCCTCGATGTCTTTTCTCCGCCGCTCGGTGTCTTCCCCTATCACGCTGGTCTGGCACTCTGTTTTCTAGGGAATTTAAATTTATTTTTATATTATCAAACGCATCTCTGCTTCCTTACCTGTTGTTTGTTTAGGAGCCAGTTTTCTTTCGTTTTAAGTTCTTTGAGGGTAAACTTGTTTGTTTTTCTTGAGTTCCAAGAGATGTCTTAGATCAGAACAGCACAAATGAAGACAACTAACACATAACAGTATACAATCCAATCACACTAGTCAAGGATTATTGATAAACCAAACATGGCATTTGTTCAGCAGCCAGTTTTTGTTTTTTTTTCATTTTTAGTTCTTGGAAGCTAAACTTTTTATTTCCTCTTGCATTCCAAGAGACTTGGTCTTAGACTAGACCAGTATAAACAAATACAACCAAGACATAACAGTACACAATAAAATTTTAATAACACTAAACAAATTTTACTGATAAACTAAACACAGCAGTTGTTCAGCAGCAAGTTTTCTCTGAGTTCTTTGAGACTAGACCTGGTTGCTCTCCTTGCGTTCCAAAAGACTACAAACGAATACAATCAACACTTAACAGTACACAACGCAATCACACAGGGTACAACCAACACATAATAGTACATGACGCAATCACACGGGTTACAATCAACACAAAACAGTACACAACGCAATCACACGGGGTACAACCAACACATAACAGTACACAACGCAATCACACATGGTACAACCAACACAAACAGTACACAACGCAATCACACGGGGTACAACCAGCACATAACAGTAAACAACGCAATCACACATGGTACAACCAACACATAACTGTACACAACGCAATCACAAAGTGTACTACCAACACATAACAGTACACAACGCAATCACACGGGGTACAACCAACACAAACAGTGCACAACGCAATCACACGGGGTACAACCAACACAAACAGTACACAACGCAATCACACATGGTACAACCAACACAAACAGTGCACAACGCAATCACACGGGGTACAACCAACATAAACAGTACACAACGCAATCATACGGGGTACAACCAACACATAACAGTACACAACCCAATCACACGGGGTACAACCAACACAAAACAGTACACAACGCAATCACACGGGTTACAACCAACACAAAACGGTGCACAACACAAACACAGTAGAGACTGTTTACTCATAAACCAAACACAGTGTCAAGATTTGGTCATGTGACTGAATTTATTGCTTCTTCACAGAGAAAGCTACAAGATAGACCAGACAGAACCAGACACTGCACACCGGCCTTGACCTTTCACAGATTGTATTCATGATGTACTTCTAGCATCTCCCAGCAGGAAAGCAACGAAACAAAAAAAAAATCAAATTAATGCATGTTTACTGTACAACATCGTTTTGGCGAAGCATATTCATCCATTCTCTTCACTATCTCACTCTTTCTTTCATTCAGTTCTCTTCTGTCTTCTGTTTGAAATACATTCTTATGTTTTCTGTTGATCTGATGCAACATTTATGTTTGAGTTATGACTAAAGAGATATCATTCAGGGATGTGAATGGGCCCTGTTGAAAATGCTGTACTTGAAAGCGACTAAGACTTGTGAGCAGCTATATTACTGTAGTTACCATGTAATGGCCCACTACAAATGCCCCTATCACTAATACGAGAAACGTTATGAAGCATCAAAATATAGGAAGAAGAACTACAAAAATGGCAAAGTATGCAAATCTATAGTGTTGTTCCTTTTATCAAAGCTAGATGTAATAACGCAAGTCAGTTAGGAGGACTTATCATCTCCTTATATTAGACTTGGCTTTGACAACCTATGGAGAAATGGCGTATCTCCAAAACTGATGAGAATCAAGATAATCTAATGTTATTCATAAAACCCTTTAGGTGTAAGGGTCAACTCTGGTCAGAATGTCAACAATTCATAATGAGGACTTTGGCTCACGTGCACATCAGATTTAACTGCAGTTAAAACTAAGAATCAAGCCTCTTGCCATTTTATTTAATTTCTCGTTTGACATTTTTTTCTACATATTGCCACTCAATGTCAGCAATTTATTGTCTATTCCCTACATACATTGCTGACCAGTGTCATAGTGGTATTCTTTATATTGTCTCTTAAGAATGTGAATGTAAGGGTGTTTCTTCTATATGTGCCATGTGAGGGGAAATGGTCATGGTTGAAATATTGTGACAAACTATATTAGATAAACTAGTAGGTATGGCTGAACATCCCCGACATAGAATCTATTCTACTGTCATGTGGTGAATATTCAAAAGTTGTTTCACTACCTCATACTGACCATCTGGGAAGAGAAAAAGTTCCACTGTTATATACTGATAAGCTAATTACAAATCTCTCTTGCTACTTGAGAGTGAATTTCTACTCACTTCCTCCCCTTCCTCTTCATGAGACATGTACTCACTATTAGCTCTGGGGAAAATGTCAATAGTTTTGAACATCTTGTTCCCCCAAATTTTCTGTCAACAAATTCACTTCCAATCTCTCTACATCTTTTTCTTTCTTACTCACAATTTCTTCGTTATGTTCAACAAGCCTTTTGCAGTTCTCTTCTCTTTCAATTCTCTTAAAACTATTTCACCTTGTTCGACCGGCTCCAAGCGTTTCTCTCCTTCACTCTTTTTCATCTCATCCCCACCTCCTCCTTCTCCTCCCCAAAAACTAACATGCAGGTCATGTAAACGCTGACACACACACTAACAAGTCATATCTACCAGATGTGTACAACTGTACAATACACATATGCACTCTTACCTTGGCCTCAATCAAACAGAGACATAAACACGACAGTTTATTTTAAAAAATGCTAGAAGCTGAAAAAAGCAAAAAAATAACTAGACAATGGTAAACTTGATGGTAAATTTGATTACAACATGATTCCTGATGACCTCTCCCCTACCCAATCCTCCAACAACACAACCCCCCCTCCCCCATTTATCAACTAGTCGTTTTAAGTAAAGCATGACAATAGAAAACATGTAATTTGTCACAAAAAGCTTCTCAATGCTTCTGGCATCGTCTACTCGTATGTTAAACACATTCATGCTGTTACAAGCAAAGCAGTCTGTCTGTCTGTCTTGGTTGCAAAGCTGCGGAGCAGAACAGCAAAAGCTGCAGGTTCGAACCCTTTAGTTCCTGTCAAATGATATTATAAATAACAGAAGGGCACCTAGGATGATGATCTAGAAATGGCTCAATCCCTTTCAGGTGCCAAGAAATCCAAAGGGCCGGAACTCTCGTTTGTATGGAAGGAAATTATTATCTCTCGACCCTCTTTGTTCCGTTATTCATTGTGAAAAGTTTCTCATTTCAAAAACTATTTTTGTGCTCTTTCTAAATCATTTTGCTTGATGGTGTTCTTTTTGTCATCAAATACCAGAGATGCAACATTTCATATCTGCAAGATCTGAAATAAAATTTTACACATCTTCCCACATCAAAATGTCATAAGATTTAGTCTAGAAATGTTTGTGGCTAGTTTATTTCTGAGGTTACATATCAAAATTAATGACAACACAGTCTTCTGTTACCTCTACACAGATGTCAACAAATAGCACTGTCATAACATGGCACAACTCAAGACATTATTTTCAAATTCATGGTCTATATGATCATCTACACTATGATCATATGATCAGCTATCGCACATCTAATCATAACATAATAACAATGGACATAATGAACAACATGAATTAATAGCGCATGCAGACAACTTGTGTCTAAGCTCTTCAATATTTTCTTCTATCCAAATATCACATTAGGCTCCACATTCTCACCCCTCCTGGCCAGATCACACAGTCCTTCTCTCAGCTCCCCTAGGAATGTCTGTAAGACTAATACATGTCTACTGACAGCAGCTCTGTCACTGTCCATGTCCTTTAACTAACATCCATGATTCTGACAAGAGAAAAAGAGAATGGCAGAATAGAGGGCTGCATAAGTTTCTTAATCTTGCTTCCAAATTTGCCAGACTTCTGGGGTTCGATCTCTGCCCCTAACCATCAGTATAGAGTTTCTTTCAAGCTTAGGAGCAGGATTAGAAACAAGAAAGAGTTCCTAGACAAATGATAATGTCTAGGAACTGTCTCGGAATTGCTTGTTCTTCCTTAACCGTACCCCTGACTTTGCTCCTAACCAAAGCTCTAGTCTTCAATGTCCTGAGATAGCCTACTGCCTATGAAATTTGCTAGAGTGCTGAGGCCAACAAGAGCGCTTTGTAGTGCTGTGTAAAAAAAAATGCAGCCCTCTATTTCCCCATATACCAAAGCACATATAGCTAGTAACCCATAAGCCCTTGATACACGTTGGATGTATTGTAGTATAGCCATATTCCATATAAACAATGTTAAGACAAAGTGGAAATCATGTATGCAATTGTTACATTGGCATGTGGAGAGCTCCTTCCTCATAAATTGCTACAAGCTTTAAATTTTAGCCTACACATCAATTCAGAAACTTTCATCAGAACCTTTTCTATCACTTTCAACAAAACAATCCCAAAATGTGCAATTGTGGAAAAAATCACCACTTATTTTGTCAATTATATAATCTGTAAATGTACTAAAATTGATAATTTAGGTTAGGGCCATTAGAGTGTTTCGAAAGTGCACAGTGAACTGCAGTGTGTAAGTTGTGTGAGCAGTGAAGGGTGAAGACGAGAGCGTGACAGAGTGAGTAACTGGGGCGGTGCATGTATCATGTAATATGTGTGAGAGTGTATGAGTCTGTGTCTGTTAATGTATGTATAATTGTATGCATCACTGTAACAAAGAAAAATTTCCCCACGGGGATAAATAAAGTATCTTATCTTATCTTATCTTATCTTATTTCACCGGTCCCAGAAAAGGCAGTGGGTACCAGCTTACAGCATCAGAGCGAAGGAATTCATGAGTAACAGACAAAGGAAAATATCTCTTCGTTTTACAACTTCTTCTGCTACTGTGGGTACTGGATGCCTCAAACAGTCTTCAAGATGCGTATGTCTATCCAGTTCTTTGATTCCTGAAACATGGATCACTCAAAAATCATGCAGCTGAAAAAATCCTGGCTCCTTCCAGAAATGTGATACTAATATCCACATATTTGATGGCTTACAGTAGGTGGATTCTGAATGTCTGGGTTTTTTTGCTTTCTTTTTCACTGGCATTAAAAAAAGGCAAATATAAATCAACAAAATCCTGGCTCCTTCCAGAAATGTGATACTATTACCCTCATATTTGATGGCTTACAGTAGGTGGAATTATGAATGTCTGGGTTTTTTTTGCTTTCTTTTCACTGGCACTGAAAAGTATACATTCATCAACATAAGCTCCTGGGTAAAGCCTAACTCAATATGAATAATTTGTGGAAAATAAGTTACCATTCCTGACAGTCAGCACACACTTTCTGACCATAGAATGTCCAATAATATCTTGGATTGTGGTTTAAATAGTGAATATACGTTCTGCTGGATAACCATTATCTACAACCTGACAGACACATTGGTGTACCAACAGAAACTGCATCACAACCTTTTAGGGAGGAATGGTATGAAAGGTTGCTATATGGTAACATATCTGAAGAGAGATACTGGCCCAGAAAAAGTGGACAAACAGCCGAGAAGAAACTGGTAGTCAGCATGGCTGATTTGTCCAATATATTATTCTACAAATTTGATCACTGGTGTTGCATGAAAATGTTTTGAGTCAAGAATCAAAGGGCAGCCTTTGGCTATTAGAACAGAACATGGAAGATGCATTTGTAAGCTCAAAACCAACCTGTTGTAGGAACAGTAGGTCAAGATGAATCCTGTAAACCAGCATATTTAGTTACATTTTAAAACATGATGGGAAGGTAAAGCATCGAGTTCTCAATGCAGGTAAATGCAGTTTTATTTTGCCACTGAAGTTTCAGTCATTTTAGACTTAAGAAATTTACTGGCATTGCAAATTTATTATCCAGGTACCCCCCCAGCTGTGCCAGGAGGCTGAGATAGAGAAGAAAGACATTCACTGAAGTATGGAAAGTACTGGGTATATATAAAGGGAAAAGTTGTAACAATCTCCGTTTTCCTCTATCTTATGAGGAAAAAAATATTTATGGAATGTTCAAATCAAATATCAAATTTTGATTTTTGTTCTTGTTTTGTTTAACTCACAAACTACCTGACCTTTGGCACCTATGGATTCCTAGAAATTTTGACAATGTAGTAAAAACTTCATCTAGTGATAGCTCTTCAAGATGTTTTAACGAAACTCACATACTGTCACTGAGAAACAAAAATGGCTTATGTCAAATCTAGGCCAACTTGAACAAGAGCACCATGTTCTTTATGAGACCAAGGCCCATGTTGACATGTTAGAAGAAAAAAAAAATTTGTCCACAGTTTCCTGTCAAAATTACAATCACAAGATATACACCGACTCTTTTTATTTCGCTGTCATTTCCAGTGTTTGAATCACAAAGAATTGTTCTACAACTGTCCACAACTACATAAACCTACACACAAATTCAATGAGAGTTGCCAATGAGAGTGTCTCAGTCTTTGGAAATCAACGTCAATTATTGAAAAACCAAACATGGTTTGGTCATGGCAGTCTGTGAGCTAAACACCCAACCGATACACGAATGTCATTTTTGCTTTTGTGCATTGCTTTGATTATTATCATTACACAAGAAAAAAAGATGAAGATGATAAAAAAAGAAAATAAATATTAATTCCCTATGACAGAGAAAGTAAAAGTGTTGAGTACCTGTAGCAGGCGAAACTAGGGCTACTTCTAGACTAGGACATGGAGCAACTTAGTTCATACTATCATTATAACGAACAACATTTCATTCATACTGATACAGTATAGCCTTGTTACATGGTGTTTTATGCTGATGTCGAATTTTGTTCATAAGCTTTGTTTACAAATAAATGTACAAACAAGCAGACAGACAAACACAAATGTGACTAAAATTATCGTACCAATTATTTAAATAAATAAATAATTACAAAATGTCCTCGAGGGTCGCAGTCGTCTCCTCCTAAGTGGACAGCTCAGCATGTTCAGTGAAGTCCATCAAATCCAACCTAGTGTTATACCTGATGTGTACACACAATGCTGTCCTGTTATGAGGTGTACAAACAATGAATCCTGATGTGTACAATCATCACTATCCTGATGTGTACATATAACATATGCATATATGCTACTGTAAAGGGTTCTATCTGCATTGCAAATATCTCACAGAGATACAATCCTCTGTCAGTGTGCTACACACACTATCCTAATGTTAACAGGGCAAAACATCTTAGATGTTCCACATTTTTTTTTTTTCATAACCAACCACAGCAGACTCCCTTTTGATGTCCGATATAAACATCCCGACAGGATATACAAATAGCTGATGATGACTGTCAGATGATTTGTAATCAATGTAAATTCAACATTGGACCAGAAAATTGTGGACAATTTCATCCTGCATATAGAAACATGCATCTAACCCACCCCAACCCATCCCACTTAAACTTCATGCAAAAAAAAAAAAAAGTTAATATTTCATTTGATATAGAATTTTAACTATACAATTCAACAAATGAAACTTGAACTAGCACTGAAAAATCACAGTTTCATTAACTCCACCATCTGTCTTGTGTCGGATCATTCGACTGTACATTTCACATCATCTTTGAGTCATGGCATTAATAATCATAATTCTTTTGGCCCAATCAAGCTGAGGAACGTCTGTGCTCATTTTAGAAATCCTTTGGCGGTTAAACTAGACTAGTATACAGTAGATTCTCTTGTGCTCTTCAGTGTCTGCAGAATTTGTTCTTAAACTAGGCTCACATTACTGGAAGATTAACTGTCCTGAACAGAACGACACAAGATGAATTTCCTAAATGTCAACGGAAACATCCTGACCCTGCCACTGGACATTTTGACATCTTACTAGGAACACCAACTGTGGAGTCCTCCCTGAACCTTTGACATCTATCCTTGACCCCTAACCACTGGAGACAGGTCAATGTCGAATAAGGAAGCCCAAGTGGAGTTGTTCCGGAACCGCCAGCGTCTCCAGAGCCACCGAGCTGGGGTTGAAGGGGAAGGTCACGGGGTAGCTATATTTAGTATCCATGAGTAACGTATTGCTTGGGGGATTTCCCTGTTCATCCCTCTTTTTCAGTTTGGCTTGAATCTTGCGGATGAATGCGATGGGTACTCTCTCCTCAAACTCATCCACTGGTGTGTAGATGTTCAAAATTTTGACAATCTGTCGAGAGAGAGAGAGAGAGAGAGAGGAGGGAGTTAAAATGGATGAATGAATGAATGTCTTCATAAGCTGATTCTGGCTGTGAAGAATGAATCAAAAGGTAAATGAACATCTATTTTAAAATAAAAATGTAATACATTTTGTGTGCAGCCTAATGTCTTTGTCCCTGCTCGGATCAACTTGAAATTTGGCATGTGCTTTTCTTTTGTACTGCACATGTTAGTTTTTTGTATTCACAGATGATGCAAATATATTATTTTTTTCCAATCTTGTTTGGAGCAGTAATTTCATTCGTCAAGTATTACCTGGATGAATAAGTTTAGAGAAAAAAACTGAATCAAAAAGAGAGAGGTCTTACCTGGGCAGTGGTGAGACGTGAACACATGTCACAGATACTGTCCACATCTGAGTCCGTCTTCCTGGCCTGCAGAAGTTGTGAGGCCTGTATGATGGGTTCCAGCGCTGCCTGGGCTCCAAACTCGTGGAGTGAGTTGTCTCGCAGCCACTGCTCTAGATGACTCAGGTTGTACCTGAAGAAGGAGGAGAGACAATTAGAATGGTAAATAATGCCAGCAAACTCACGGAGAAAGTTGTCATGAAACCGCTGTGCTATGTGGCTCAAGATGTACTTGGAGAAGGAGGAGAAACAATTAGATAAGTAAACAGAACCACCAAACTCACAGAGGAAGTTTTCACGTGGCCACTGCTCTAAGTGACTCAAGTTGTATCTACAGAAGGAGGGGAGACAATTAGATATTCGGCCGGGTAAACAACACCACCAAATCCATAGAGGAAGTTGTCAAAAAAATAACCACTGCACTGAGTGGCTTAGGTTGAACCTGCAGAGGGAGAGGAGACTGGAAGACAGTTTGCAGACGATAAAAGAAAGGATGATGTACATGACAAAATGGCACCACTAACATCACTACCATCACCTTTACATGAATTCCACCACCATTTCGCAACTACTGTTGGCAGCACTTCACCAGTATTAGGAAACCACTACCATCATCACCATTATCATCACTACGAATATTACTAACATTGCCATCATCATTGCCGTCAACATCATCACCACTAATGCCATTGCCATCACCAGCGCCATCTTCAGGACCCCATTCATGAGCTTAGATATTACCATCATTACAATGTCATTCAGTAAGTTCCATGTAGAAAACAGCGGCGAGAGCATGATTGAAAGGTATGTTCGGTGAGGCTGGGAGGCAGAAATATGAAAATTGTGGGTTCAAACCTCCAGTTCCCTCCACAACACAACAACAACAACAACAACAACAACAATAACAACAACAACAACAGAGCAGCTTGGCTTATGATCTAAGCATGGCCAGCCATTATCCTTGAATGTCAGGATAAATATAATGTGCCGAAACACTGACTTTTGTGCAAGGATGTTTTCCTCTCAGGACCTTCAGCTGCTTTTTCAACAACAGAGTTCTTTTATCTCTCTTTCTAATGTACCAAACCTACCTAATCTGCATACCCTTGGACCAGTTACACATGTCTTTGCGGAGCAGCAGGTTGTTCAGGGCACCAGCACACAGGAAGTAGAAGAGCTGAGGACAGGATGGAGAGAATAATTCATGTCAGAAACATAACACATATATCAATCCCTTTCCCATGAAGCTGTTGGTTAATAATTTTGACATAAGCCCTGCCAACCAATATGCCCCCTCTAACACTTAATTCCATCAATAGACAATGACTGTTCTCATCTCTGCAGGCTATTTTTAGTGTGAGATACTCTCCCTTAACCCGGACATACGATACCTACAACTAATAGCACATCCCATGTCAATAAACTACGTCATCTCTTTCATGTTCAGTAAACTACTTCCTCTGCTGCATTTAATTCATGTGCCGTTAAGGGAGATGACCCACATCCAACTCGTTTTCACTGAATGGACATCAAAAGCCATGGTATTGCATGTGGTCCCTGGGAATACCTCATTTTCACATCTTCAAGGATGGTGCAACAAGGAGCTCAATGATCTAGTTAATAAGTTAGGTGAACTCATTACTACATCATCTTTACACTGACAGAGTCATCAGATGCAAAAGTATTCATGGGCATCACTGTGATCCAGCATTAAAGTATGTGAAGAGTTGATAAAATCTGTAAAAATGATAATTAATGTAAAATAGTGCTTTCGGTACATGTTGTTAACTGAGAAAGGGAATCCTCCTTAGTATTTTTAAGAACTAATCCCAATCTAGAGTGAAGCCCTCACTGCTTTGCGGTGTCACATAATGAGCGCTCTGGTTTGTACCTTGATAGGGATCAGCCCATAAAACAAACACTGATGAGGATTTCCTATTAATCGCAAGTTTTGATTGCAAGTTGATTACAACTTGAAATATACTGACTCATCCATTTCAGCGGTGAAGTACTAAGATATGCAACATTCCATCAAATGAAAAGGAAGTGTGATACTTACTTGTCTGAATATCTGTTTGACCAGCTCTGGGTCGACCGCATGTTGTTTGACTATCCTCATGTAACTGTTCAGCTGTGATGGAGTAAAACAGATAAACAAAGTCATAAGTGGGTGGGTAAAGAGTGGAGAAGAGTATGGACGTCAAGATGGAACAGGCTTTCAGTTAATTTACCTGACCATAGTGCTAGTCAAATAATGAAACAAGACTGCGAATGACTACCACGTACTGGACTGACAGGCACAAACATTTTGCAGCCAGTTGAAATGAGGCTCATAGTGCCAGTCAAAGAACTGAGATAAAAAGCTCTGAGTGAAACTAGGGCAGTTCAATATCAAATATTTTGAGGGGTGCCCGTGCGAAGACCATATTGTTATATGAATTACATAAGAGAGATACGGCCTTCGCGCAGGCACCCCTTTGAATTGTTTGTAGAGGAAATTAAAAGTTAAATCAATTCTGTAAATGAAATAGAAAGTAAAATCAATTCTGTAAACAAGAATATTAATTGAATGGGCGACCTCTTAGCAACTATGGACAATTCTGTTGTGTGAGGCAGACTGGATGACTTTACACAGCATAAGATGTTGTCATGATGTTCTCAGGAATTTTGCCTCTGCAGGGAGGTGATCCTTGCTATTTCAATCATATCTCAGGCTACAAATTCTTTCATCTAATAAGACTAGACATTATGCTCCTATACCATACCAATATCTGATCTAGACGAAAAATAATTTAAGCCTCATTTTGACTAATTGGAAGATAAATAATCATCTTCCATCTGAAGGTAAGAAAAAATTGTCTGATCATATGTACAACAGGTTTAGAAATAGGGATTCCCCAGCTGCTCCTTTGAGAGTGCAAATCAAACAGCAAAGCAAGTTCTGCAGGAGAGCAAGAATTGGGAGCAACTAAGAAAGAAATACTGGCCCACTGAAACAGACTTGAACAACAAACTCCTCTAGCCATCACAAAATCTAAAGAAAGCCTACAGATTACATCCTTGATCCAGATACTTTTATGTAGTCAAAAAGCAGTGTTTGAGAGAAAGAGGAGAAGAAAAAGAAACAGTAGTAGAAGAAGAAGAATGAGTAGATGATGAATAGGAAAAAGAAGAGATGGACAAAGAAAAAGAAGAGGAAGAAGAAGAAGAAGAAGAAGAATGAGTAGATGATGAAGTAGAAGAAGAAAAAGAAAAAGAGATGAAAGAAGAAGAAGAATGAGTAAATGATGAAGCAGTAGAAGAAGGAGAAGAAAAAGAGATGGTATGGGAAAAGAAGATGAGGAAAAAGAAGAGCAGACAGACCCATCGTCCTGTGTGTCATCAACCTCAACACCATGCCAACATCTGCAATCTCTTACTCATCTAGAACGAAACTCACCGTTCTCATGAGGGCATCCAAAGAATGCTGGGAATCTTTCCCATCCTCCAACTCTCTGGCGTTACTGGAAGCACGACCTCTCAGACCGGATGGTTTACTGGCGGTCAGTCCGGCGATGGCCTCGTGTTCAAGGATGGCTGGAACTGAAAGAAGGAGAGAGAGAGAAAAGGACATGAAGAGATCGGTCAGTGCACAGATGGAGGACAGCAAATAAATGGACAGAGAAGCATATGGTGAATCTTGTGGTTTCTTTCCACACGGAAAGCAGAACCATTTCTGAAATTCACTCTAGTAAGGCTACACCTCTACTGTAGCTTGCCAAAAGCAACCAACAATATCAGCTGTATTGTTGGGTCTGGTGTCGCCTGACTGCTTTGATACCAGCTGAACTAGACTGGCCTGAGCTTCTCTCAGCTGGGTTGGGAATGACAACTGTAACCATCATCTAGATCACCCATAGACAGAGCAATTACATCTGGCTCTGGTGTTTACATGGATTGATGATGGCTAAAAGTTCAAGCTTAACTGGCTCAGCACTGGATTAGGAGTGTAAAATGTAAACAGACCCTCATTCATCCACTCACCAATATTTGGTTGTATCAGTTCCTCCATCAGCTTCATCAGCGCTTGGTAGTTCCAGACGGCCAGGTCCGAGAACACTTGTCTGTACTCGGACAGGTCAAAGTTCCTCAGGCTCTGTTCATTCTGCTTCGATGTGTTCTCCGTTTGGAATTGCTGAGGAGCAGAAATCATATCACCCTGAACACAATACTTAATAAAATGATAGTGCTTAAAAGTCTTGATGTTAGAATCACCTTGGTGTGATATCCTTGTAGGTTTTGGTACAACCAAAAAAAGAAGAAGCCATGGGATAAACTGCACCAAAGTGATAATATGCAGAAATTCTCTTAGCACTTTCACTGCATAAAGATCAATTAAATGAACATCATGAAACAGGCGGGTCATGTTAGCATGCCAATTTTGAAATGGTCAAGAAAAATTATGCTGACAAAGGAGGATTACGGTATTTCCAAACCTCACTCATGAGATTTGTTTTATCCGGTACCTACCGTCGACTCCATGAAGAATCAAATGTCTATAGTATTTACAACAAAATCCTTACAATGCATGTCGTCTTGAAACTGATCACCTACTCTCCTGAAGTTAGCTGTTGGCCTGTCATTGACCATGGCTTGTTTAAGAAGTTGATTACTGTAAAGCGTATATTGGCATCTATTTTGACATAGGAAGTAAAATTCCAAATGATTTTTTTAAAAAATGTTCTAGGTCAACAAAGAAGATATCTGTACACAAAGAAGATATGTGTATATATATATTACAAATTAACAATCTACACTATAGATTTATCTCCACAAATCTCTGAGCATATGAGCACACCAGCACAAGTGAAGCATAGCACAGTAAGACACATTACCTTCTCTCCACTGTACTGCTTCAAGGTGTGTAGCAAGCGACATGTGTTGGCAAGCCAGACTGTGATGCGCTCCAGGTCGTCACTGTGTCTCTGTGAAATGAGGGGAGACAATAAAATGTATGGCAAGGAAAGGAAGTGTTGGTGACTTTTTCTCTTCTGCCAGTGGAGGGATATTACAAATTCGCAATGACTTGTTCAGTAAATATCAGCCTTGGGAAAATAACTGACAACATCTTGAGAAACACTAACTTCAAATACAAAATGAACCCATGCTCACCGTAAGCTGTAACATAAAATTCTTTAGGTTTGTGACACCTATTAGAAGGGCAAATCACTCATAGTGTACAACCCAATTAATCCGCTAATATATAAAATCCCCCTTTTTTGGGGCCCTGCCAGCCAGTGTNTCATTTCCTTCTGATGCTGGTTTACTAGGTTTGGCACACGTTTTGAACTTAGAATTGATGTATTTTGAAACCGTGTGAGCCCAATACAATGGAAAATCTTTTTTTTTTTTCCTTCGCTTTCCTATCATAAAAACTCTTTCTAGTTTGCTTCTACAGACTTTTCATTATGATAAACAGAAACTACATTCAATTTCCTTTCATTTGATGTATGACACATATAGCTGTGAATAATCTGGGACATATTATGAACACTTGTTTTGCATGCCCATGACAGCATTTTGCTAACTGAGAAAAAAAATTACGTCTGAACGTGAAATAAAATTCCAGGGTTAAAGAGTTAAGCTGTAACATAAAATGCTTTAAGATCATACAGCTTCAAAAAAATCTCCCCAAAAAGTGAAATGAAAGAGGCTTTCAATATACCCTTCAACATGGTTATTACAAAAGTCAGAGGACACTCTGAACTTTTTCATGTTTACCTGAGAATATAACTATTTCTAAACTGAAGCTTTTGCAGTAGTCATGTAGAGTGTAGATCATTGTCTGAAGTGAAAGGTGGAAATGATTGGGGTATAAAGGAGAAGACGAAAGTTGCAAACTTGCGGAAAGCGAAAAAAGGATCCACAACCAGATAACAGGGACAATTAGTAAACCGTGGGCTGAGAATTAACTGGTTCTTTGACCCGTTTTGCATATTTTAAAGGTAGAAATTGGACAAGAAACCTTGAGTCGCAAAGTTCTATGTCCAAGAAATTTGAATCTGTAAGTAATAATATGAATGAATAAAAAGGCGATCTCCTGTAGAACTTTGTGCTCTTTTGAAGAGAAAATCAAAACTTTGACCTAAATTTTCTCACCAGTTCACCAGAAAGTGGACATAGAACCACTTAATTCTCAGCCCACAAAATGACTCTTTGCTGGGTTCTGAAGTGGGAAACAGAGCACAATGGGAGCTGTCTGGAGTGCTATGATAGTGTTGACAGAAGCAAGTAACAAGTAACACCAGCTTTTAACTTTTTTGACACTCTGTCAGCTTTCATCTCCACCTTTAACTTGTTCCTATAGTAAACATTCTTGAAACAAGTTAGAAGACTACTTTCTAAATCTTTCTTGACATTCCACCAGCTGTCAGCAGTGCACTGCCCTCCAAAGGCAAACAGACGTATCTGCAGTTCTCCTGCATTTTAAGGCTCCTATTTGTTTTGGCCCACCTGGACGTATTGTACGTTTTGACATAGGCAGAAATGCGAAACCAACAATCTGACTTTTTGACAGTAAATATCAACGTATCCAATATTTCCAAAATGTTTCTATAAAGGCAAAACATCATAACAGTGATCTACTAAGCAGTCCGGTATAGCAACGCATTTACGTCGGTTTGCCTCTGGAGGGCAGTGCAGTGATGTTATTTCCGGAAAAGAGTAACAAGTGTGAACTTTTAAAATCTTTCTTGACACTACCAGCACTCGTATCTATCCTTAACTTGTTTGTTTAGTCAACACTCTACTGTTTCAAGTTCCTACCTTGACCACTTTCTTGATGCCGTTGATGGTGGTGGTGAGGAGGGACTTGACTTTATCGTCATCATTAACGTAGTCCGTGTGTCTGACACACATGAAGAGGACGTAGGCAGGAAGACCTGGGATGAGGCCTGCAGCCACTTTGGGTTTCAAGTCTGGAAAAAAGAGGATATTTCTGGATGAGTCCATGTATGGGGCTTAGTTGAGGAATGTTTACGTCAAACTTTTCATTTAATTAGATGTGTTTGCATTTTCTCGTCTTACAGGCGACTCCATTTTTTTCGCAGTTCCTAATGATTAAAGGAAGCTGCCATGTTTTACAGATTTCACTAAAGGGAACACAGAATTCTGTTATCTGACATATGGTGGTTAAAGAAAGTGCTGATGAAGCAGACTGCACTTAAGCCAAGTTGCCTGTGTCTCCTCTCTTAAACTGCATATATACTGTATACATGAAATGGTTTTGTCATGATCTCTTATCTCCATCTCTGTACCCCCCAAATCTCCTCATGGTAAATTTTCAAAGAAAATTTCCCTGAAGTTTGCATCACTGAGAATACTCTGAGATTGTAACATTAACATTAATTTTTACTCTGAATATTAAATTCGCATTGTTGTAATAGTTTTTGCCTATGTGTACATCATCATTATTTTTACCCTCTCTCTCTCTCTCTCTCTTTCTCTCTCCCTCCCAAGCATTCCACCTCTCTCCCTCTCCCCCTCAAAGCTCTCACCAAGTATCAAGTGTTTGATCAAAGCACTCTCATCCTCCTTCTTGTACTCCAGCATGCCCATGTACGTTCTCTCCCTGTGTATAACTGTAGCGATGGCATCGGTGGTTCCGCCTTGCTCTTCACTCTCAAGCTCTGCAGCAATTTCCGCAGCTGATCAATATGAAATAAAAGTAGATTAGAAAATGTTAATCAGATATACTGTCTCATTCAGAAAAAAAAAAAGTGTCTGAAATTGTGCATTTCATGTCATTTAATAACTGTCCCGTCTTCAGTATGTTAATGTTCAAAGGCAGACAAACCATATCTCTGAGATGACCACGACTCTGTACAGAATAAAACAGTACTGGAATTGGTAAAAAACCAACAAGCTCAGAAATAATGCACAGTGACAGCAAGTTCAAAAGATTTTTGCCAATAACTTTACACCAATTAAAATGAGGGACTGAATGTGAACAGAGTATTTCTTTGCAAATCTCAGTAGATCACTTTGGCTTGTGTAGACTGGCCATACTTTAATCAGTCTTAAGATTAAACCCTCTAGCTTGAGAGGAAGATCTAGTCACTCTAACTACTGTCTATTCATGATACGAAGATCAGTTTCACTCAATACATCCTGCTCAACCCAGAGAAAAGAATGACAGACCAAACCATCTGGTATCAAAATGCTTAGGGCAAGTAACCAACTGAAGCAAAATAATGGTATATTGTACTGACAGTGCCAGGCAATCCTGTCTTTCCGAAGGCTTAACATTATAAGACTTAATGTCCTGGGTATATTTTTAAAAAATCATCCCCACTTCAAGCTCACAGCCCACACTTTGTGTGTGTGAAAACTTTACTCAGCACCTTATCAAGATAACTTTAGCAAACACAAAACTGAAAATATTATATTGGTGGGTTGGATTCACTTCACAAAACCACAACACCTATGCAACTTCTCAGTAAGAGGCATACAGTAAGAGTTTTATAATATGCTCACATTCATTAAGATACAGATGAGAAAGAAAGAGACAAACAGGGAAGGGAACAGGGGCAGACCCAGGAATGTTGCTGGGGCAAGGGGGTTAATGACTATGGAATTTTTTTCCACATCTGGACGGAACTATTTTAGCCTGTGTATAAAAATGAGTAAGGTGGCAATTTTGTATGGCCAGTATGGAAATAATATGGGCAAAAAATATGTAATGTTATATGTCAAATTAAAGGTAATTATATAAAAGGTTAATATAAAAAGTGGGATTTCATAGGAAACAAAACAATACAGCAAGGGTCACTGGCTGCCGAGACCGGCCGGATGTCAGATCGTGGAAAATTATTGGCCGCTCCCAGCGGCACGTGTAGCCAATGAGTTAAAGTGCACCAAGCAACCACTAAATATAAGAAGATGATCTAAGGGAAGTCAAGGGGCATGTCTCCTACCNTTAAATAAGCAAAAGGAGCAATTTGGGGCCACCTGCAGCTGAAATTAGATTAAATTTTTTTTATTATGATTTGTTTCATATCAAGATGGTCATGCAGCTTGGGACGGGGAAGGGGAGAAGTGGGAGGGGCAGTGAGGGAAGGAGGGCCTGGGCAATCTAACTCCTGCCCCAGACAAGAAGATTCATAAACTGTTTTCATGGAATAAGAAGTTCTTGAAATCTTCTATTAAGGAATCAGAAAACAAGGAGCGCAGAACTGAACTCCAAAATCAAATCAAATGGCAAAAGGACAAAAGGAGACAGGTTTTACAGGCCTCTCTAAGAACATAATTTTTAAAGGAACTACACATAGGAATGAAATCGACTAAGGAAAACGGAAACATGGATGGAACTTTTCTTGTCCTTAAACACAAACCTTCTTATAAGAATTCTCTGGTACAATGCACGTGTAACATAAACAGCTTTCAACAACAGTCATAAAAAGTGGAAATTTAGCTGCAGCTGATTCCATCACATTAAATCAGGCAAGAAAACAAGGCGAGACATCCAGGTTCTGTCTTATAGGGACAGATCGCGACCTCACAACAAATGCAACATAAAATCCAAAGACATTAGGTGAATACATTTTACAGGGTTCCATTACAACTGAAAGTCAGATTAAACAACAATGTTAAAGGAGTAAAGGATTTCTCGACCACACTGAAAGAAGAAAGTCACAAATGGACATTTAAAATGGTAGAAAAAGGACTCAAACTGATGTGAAGGCATACTACATCACTCAGTGGCTAACCAAACTGTTCAAAATGAAAGAATTTGGCAATGAAAGATAAATCATGCCAAATCAACAAGACAAAACATAGTACTTTAAGACAAAACTTGTAGACCTGAAAAGAGGTGATATTTGACAAAAACTTTTTAAAAAATGCAACAACACTGATTTATATCACGAGCTATTCTAGAGGAATGAAACTAAGACATTCAAACAGACGTGCTGGAAGATATAACATTTAAGGAGTAGCTACCAATATTTCACGGGAGAAGTGAAACACTGAAATACTATAGTTGACAAATGTTAACTTTTTGAGTGCGATGAACCACAGTGATGGTTTTATCGTAAAGTGCATGATCCAAGAGGTGGTCAAATTTTGGTAGATGTTTCAGAACCACTGCACAAAAGCCTGTCATTGTCAAGTTTAGATTTTCATCATGTTGCCAGGTTTCCATTTCATGTTAAATAAAGTCATAAAAAAAAAAATATCTTTAAACATAGGCAAAATTTATTTAAAATTGATGAGTTTTAAAAACACATTCTGAAAACAAAAAAAACCAATTATGTCAGCACTGTTTTCACGGTGATGCTGTCTGGTATTATCAGTGTTTTACTATCCCATAGAAAAATGGCAACAGCTGATCCCATGTTGGGAAGTGAATTGTTGTACCAAGGTCTGAGGTGACCGACATGGATGGCCGCACCCAGCTCCACTTTTCTGGCCAGCCTTGTTGCAGCAAGGAAGAAGAACCAACACAATTCATATGAACTGAAGTATAAGTGTCCCCTGATGTGTCAGTGTCTCTAATCACACCCATTTACGAGAGTGGATCAAAAAGTTTGTGGTTCATCCAGAAAATGTGTTAAATCTTGGCCGAGTGAGTATATCAGAATCTTCAGCAATATCCCCCATGACAGTACACCAGATGTTATTGTGATGCAGTCTTTGCTTCACAAATGACAGGATTCTACATTAGGCTGGGGTCCACATATTCAGGAACCTGAGTAACTTCACACTGAAACTCTTCCACAGCAATGATCTTTAGGTATTTGAAAGCAATAGAAGTCAATCGAGAAAGTTAATTACACATTTATCACTTTCACATATTGAAAGACCAGGAGCATGGAAAAGTTTCTGCTAAAGACAATGAAGATTCTCAATTTTCTGAAAATGTATGCAGCAATCTAATCATTTGCAAATGCTGTTAAAAAAAAATCAACTGTGTTATAATAAAATTGGTGAAGGGTCATGATAGACTGAAAAAGACTGTTGATGCATTTGCTCTGTCAAAATTCACACCTTTCCTGGGCTAAACCACAAACTTTTTGATCCACCTTTACAGCACTAAGCACTCTTATGAACAATGTACAAACTTGTTCTCAGTTCAAGGGTAAAGGCTATCAGGAAAATTATTGTAAAGTTCATAAAAGAAACCAAGTCTCATGCCAAAAGAGCCCACATCATGGATTTTCTGTCAAAATCCAAAATCACTTTTTAATTCTTTGTGATCTACATGTAGATGCCAATGCTCATCTCCAAAAAAAAACAAAAAAAAAGAAGTGAAACAACAATGCCTTGGACATAGTCTTTGAAATTGACAAGGATTTTAAAAACAGTTTTGGCAAAGATAAACTCTTTTGTGTTAAGATGTCATGTGACAATCCATGAATCTCTTGACATTAGTGTCACTTTCCAATCAGTCTACAACAGTTTTCTTCATCTATTTCAAGGGCTATTCCAACGGAATGCCACATCAGCTACGCTAATTTCTGAATAGCTCTGACCTTATAGCAACCAGTTTCAGTCAATATCTAAAGAATAAATTAAATCCTGTTAGATACAACCAAAACTACTTGCTGTTGAGTCAAATCCTTCAGAAATTAGTACTGTACATCTTATGTGGAATTCCGCTAGAACTGCTCTCAGGTGCGTGAAGCGTATGTTTCTAGATATATTTTCACATCACAGATCTACAACTAGAGACTTAGTAAAATTGCCTAAAACAGACAAGTTTATACTGAAACAATTTGACTGTCTGAGAGTACACACCGTAAACTGTCTTCCTCTGTCTCTAGTGTGTGTCTTACCTTCTCCATCCTTCAGTTTCTTGGCATACACCTTCAACATCCTCTTCAGCTTGCGTATCTGGTCCGCCTGTTTGTCAATGGACTCTCTCAGGTCCTGGGAACACACATGGAAGTTGTATGGGAACCATAGATGGAAGATCAAATGGGAATCACAGTGATGTGGGACCACAGATGACAAGTCATATGGGAACCACAGTGAAAGGTCATATGGGAACCATAGTAGGACAATTGTATGGGAAATATAAGTTTCAAGTTTCAAGTTTATTCATCTAGGCACAAGCCAACCACATACAATGAAATCGTCATGGAAATCAGATGAAAGATCAAATGGGAATCATAGTGATGTGGGAACCAGAGACAGGAAGTCATATGGCAATCACCCTTAGAAGATCATTATGGGAACCACAGAGAGACAACTGTATGGGAACTATAGATGAATAGTTGATTTGAAACTACAGATGGGAGGTCATATGAAAACTAGTGGTGTAGGAACCACAGACTGAAAAGAATATGTGAACCATAGTGGTTGCGAATATTGTGGTATGGGAACTACAGATGAATGGTTATATAGGAACCACAGAGGAATAGTTGTATGGGAACTGTCTTGGTATGGGAACCACAGGGCATATGGGAACCACAGCTTGGACAACAGCATAGCAAAACCAAAGTCACCATCTCACTTATAGTGTACTTTACTTAACCGCAACTTCTTTGGAGCCATGAAAAAGTCTTTAAAAGAAGAAGTTTGTGATAAGAAACCTTTGGAATGATGACCCCCAGCCCTTTTCTTTCCATTAGAAAACAAGGCAGTGGAAATATTTTAACCTCCATGATACAAAAAAAAATTCTACAATCACCGCAGAATTTATAGCAGTCTATAGTTCATTTATAGCACCCTGAGAAGAAACACAACAAAAGAAAGTGCCGAAGACTGTAAGGCCAGGAGGTCGTTCTGTTGCGGTACCTACCAGATTCTCTGATGTCAGTCGGGTGATCTCATGTTGCATGGTGGCCTCAATCTTGGCCTCGGGTCCCAGGGTCAAACTCTGGTCATGGGAGAGAAGAAAACAACAAAATATGTATATTAGGGCATTCGGAATAAAAGAGTTCAGGCAGAGGATGTAATATGTCACACACAGCATAGCTCACTGACATCTAGCATGATATTTATAAATCTATTTATCTGTTCTTAGCCTGAAGCAGCAGGCTATTCCTCCTAAAAAGCAGCACAATTTATATTGCAATAGACATTTAAAATACTTTTATCCCAGTCTGAAGTGGATTCAACAGACCATTCACATGGCATGGTCCAATCGAGAGAGTTGTAACTCATCAAATCTCTACTTCAAACATTTCATCATTCACTGACACCAGTCAAAAATTACTGATCACATCTCTACTTCATCCATCATTCACTGACACCAGTAAGAATTTATTTATCAGTTGATCTATCGATCTACGGAGCTGTTAACTTATCAGTGCCAGTCTGATTACTGTAGAAGTGTTATTTTTTGCAAATTTTGAGAGTTAAGTTAGACTTGTGAAAATTACTTCCAGCAAAAAATAAATTCCGTTTCAAATCTTTCATGGGACTTACCCCTATATTTGGTATATATTGGAAACTCAATGTTATCCCTAGGTATCTGAGCAAAGCTGATTACAATTTGTTGTCTATCAGTATGAAAAAGGATCAGACAGGCAAAGCTGACCGCAGGGAAAAGAACAGAGGAAGTGAAATCAGCAGTTGACAGGAACAATTAGCTTTCGTACACTGCGGTAACTGCTGGAGTGGACAGACTACACATGGGGTTGCCCAATGTGCCATGATGTTCATCCTGTAAACCAATTACACCAAGTAGGATGTAAAAGGGTAAACAGTTTGGTGATTTTGGTGCTGGCACAGGTTGAAAGAAAATTTTTTAAAAATTATTTTTAAAATCTATAATCCTGTAACTTCACTCCAGATTGCAGCTGACTTCTGTGCTTTATAGACACATGAGATAACAATTATGAGGGGGGGGGGCTCACGAATATTAGATCCTCACAAAAATCCATTTCCAACTTTTTGAAGAAAATTGGATCCTAATGAAAAGATACCAATTAAAAAAAAAACCATAAAACTTCTACAGCACGTCACAAATCTGTGTGGACTCAGAACACTCAAAAGAAAACCGAATATAAAACATGTGTTAAAAAATGGTTATGCATTGCATTGCCTCCAGAATCTCCACCCTCCCCTCCCCTCATCCTTTTAAAGTCCTCCCTTGCAGGTACGACAATCATCACACGGCCTAAAAGTTGTTTTTGCTTCCAAGTCCCCAGAGAAGCTCACTGTTCTCAAAATCAATACTCTGGTATTGTTTCGATACTTCAATACTCCAGGCTCTACCAGACCACAATCAGAATACACTAGTGCTGAACTAAAGGAGGGTTTCAAAATCAATTGATTGTCCAGATCGAACCTGCTACGAACTTCATATTTTTCTGTCATAAACCACAAAATAAAAATAAAATTAGCTAATATCTTACTGTTAATATTACAGTTTACTTTGTTTCAGAAATTAAAATATACTTTGCTTCAAAGAACTATACAAACATGGGCAACAGATACAGTGGAACCTATATAAACATATCCAACAAATCATCCTGCTTATGCCAGCATCTCACTGACACAGACTATCCTATCATTAAGTGACTTCTTACAATCTGGCGCATTTCTTTTAAATTGAAGGGTCAGCTACTATACACTGATACTGAAATAAGCCAAACGGAGTAATTTATTTTTTCCCCAATATATGTATAGTTAGTCTATTACAATTTCAGTAGAGTACAGAACATGAATGTTTATCATTGTTTGCAAAGAATTTTTTTCTTTTTGTTGGTGTCAAAGTGGCATGCAGGCCTTTTCACCAAATAAAGGTAATTGCTGATGGAGAAGGAAGCCCAGAGAAGCACTAAGGTTGAGTTTTTATAATCACAAACACTGGCACTAGCAGAGATAAGCAAAGGGGTCCTGCTGATGGAATCTACCGGAGCAAATACTAGTAATGGTGGCATGCTCAAAAATCATCACACAAAGAGCAAGGGCAACATGTGGTCACGCTGACGTGAACAACCAATGATCAATGACTGACGGATTGTGTACCTGTGTTGCTCACTGCACAAGTAACTGACATGTGACTAACTGCAGGTTGAGCTTAACTGGCTTTGATAATAGATTGCTAACAAAGTATTGATCAGTGAGAAGTGTCGAAAGTTTGAGTTAGAAGACAAGCCTCCTTTACACATGTCCAGGCAGATCAAAACAGGCATTATTCATTATTCCTGACAGTAATTGTGTGGATGATATGAAACTCTTCCTAAATTGTTTCACTAAAATATGATGCTGCCCTGCTTACATGTACACATTTAAATAGTAAATGCATGTTGTCTACATAGGTTCCACTGTATTATATGATGCCAACCTTTAGTTACCAAATTAGATAACATCATGCTACTATTAAAGTTAACTTTACTTCAAAAGAACTACACAATACATATGCCTTATATACTTTATACAGAAACAGCATGCAGGTTATGGTCAACCTGGCAAATGCATCAAAAGTCAAATGTGGCCTACATACATGTCAGTGACCTGGTACAGTGATGCAGCATTGCCTAGTTTTGCATCCTCAATTAAACTTGATGGATCCAGTTACTTAGTAGTTTCATATGACAGTTAATCACCAATCAGAAAGTACATCACCCTTGTATGCTGCATATAAAACTTCCGACAAAGGGCTGACATCCACAATGCGATCCTGCACAGTGTTATGGTTTTGCTCATTATGCTTTCAATAGATGTGAATACTTGTACATATAAAACATTTAGATGTCTCCTGTTTTTATCTTTGTGGCGTCTGTTGCGCTTTTCGCTCAACTTATAAATAAAAATTTCATTACTTCCACTAACCTCAGTCCAACCCCACAAGAAAATATTGGTCCTAACTTTGCCATCACACTGTTGGAGCATAGCAGTAGCCTGCCAAACATCCTAAAACTGTCGAGCCAAACCTCCCAAATTATTCATAACCCATCTACCAACTTTTTATGGGCCAAGTAACATCTCTTAAATACTATTACGGTATAACTGGTTATCCCTCGACTAGCTGCCATTTTTGCTTAGCTCTTGTTTAACTTAGTGCTAAGGTGTTACCAACCAGAATCACCATTTTTATTTGGGTACAGAGTTTGAATGTGTTTTAAATTCTGAATGAATTCACACTCCATGCTGTTAGTTCAGCTGTTGGTTTATTCCTCAACTGACGAAAAAGAAAGAAAACTACCAAAGAGATAAATTCTTCAGCTTCAGAATTTAGTTTAGTCACAACATTTACTTGACCGCGACAAATGTCAGTCAACAATGAGTCAGTGAATACATGAGTCATTCCAGGTGTCATGTGAGTCATGCATAAGTCACGAGTCTCAACTCATGCAGTTAATCAACTTCAGGCGAGTCTAACTTTTGGCAGACTTCACTAATTGCACCAATACCTACATGGTTTCTATGGCGGAGCTGAAACAATTTGGTAACAAATATATCATTACAGATACTCATCTATATATAAGTTGAACTTCAACATCCGTTACTCCCTCCCTTGCTCATATATGTGGTCACAAAAATGTTCAAATATAAGGCATATTGGTCCATGGAAAAAAAAATATGGAAATATTTGAAGTTAGAGCAAATTTTGACTACTTTTATGAAATCTAAGCGAAGTACCCTCTCTAATGTTTACAGCTGACAGAGGACAATTTAAATAACTGTGGACAAAGTGGCGCAGAGAGGAAAAACAACTGAACTGGCTGATACCCTTTCTCAACCAGAATGGATTTCTTTCACATGTTACACCAATCTTCACTGGTTTTTTTTTTTCCAGGAAGAACTTCTGAATGCATCTTACACTACTGGATTTAGATCTAACCCCAACACCCATCATGAGGGAGTCTCTAACCCAAATGCTGTAGAGATGGGATCCCTATCCCTATCGCCCACTGACATGGAGTGCTATCCATCGACACAAGTTGCCTATCCTTAATGTCCATTGAGAAAGGATCTCGGTCCCTGATGCACAATGAGACGGGGTGCCTAACTCTAATGCCTGTCGAGACAGATCCTTAACCCTAATGCCCAATGAGATAGGATCCCAGTGCCCACTGAGACAGGATACCTAACCCTAATGCCTATCGGGATCCCAAACTAGTAACCCTAATGCCCACTGAGATAGGATCCCAATACCCACTGAGACAGGATATGCCTAACCCTAACGCCTATCAAGATGGGGAGTATCAAACAATACATGTGAGGAGTGTTTTGTCCTCCCGTTCTCCTTTACATCATCCTTCCCACCACAATCGGTGCCTATGACTACTTCTCTCCGACCCCCTGACACACTCCTCTCTCCCCCCCCAAGAACTCTATCTCCTCAGTCTCACCTGACTGATGACTTTCTGCTGTCTGTCATTGTCTTTCTTCAGCTCTGCCAAGTCGGCAGTCCACTGCTTCTCTCGCTTCTTCAGCTCCTTCTCTGTCTTCTCCAGTTGGGTCTGCAACAGTCTGTGGGACAAATCAATCAATCAATCAATCAATCAATCAATCAATCAATCAATCAATCAATGAGGCAATAGTGCATTCATTCACTTTAATTACTAAGCTATCAAGTCAGAACCTAAGCAGGAACTTTTGCTTTATCGGGCAAATGAATGAATTACTTAGTAACCCATTCAATGCAGGAAAGACAACTACAGCCAACCAGCTAGCCAGCCAGCCAGCCAGCCAGCTAGTCAGCCAGCCATCTATTCATCCATCCACCCACTTACTACCTAGTCGACCAGCAGACTGAAGAGGCCAAACCACCAACAGAATACTCAACCAACCACATATCAGCCAACCCAGAAACACTCCCCCACAATCTACCCAAGCAACCAACCACCAATCCATCTTCCAAGCAATTCCAGTAACCTGCTTATTAATAATAAATGGACCAATCACCCAATCAATCACATGATCAAACTGACTGACTGACAGACCAACTCATCCACCCAACCAATCAATCAACCTTTCTTTTCCAGACGAAGGAAAAGAAATTTTCTGTAGAAATTTAGACCATGACTGTCTTATGAATTGTTTTGGAGTCCACAAAAGGATGCAGGTGTTGGCGTTACTTTGCAACTAATTTTGGATATTATATAAGGGAATGTGCCATGCAAGAATGGCTTGAAATTCCTTGGCTGCCGTTTGAGACTGAAACACACAAACCCATCTCAATCTCATCAAAAAAAAAAAAATGTGTACTCACACCCCACATCAAAATTCAACGTATGTACATTGAGTCTTATTGTATCCGTTTTGGACGAGGAATGTGGAAACAGTGAAACCCATGATACCTGGACATGTGTGAGCAGGACACATCATGCATTCATGATGATGTCAGGGAATCAAAATTCCTTCTTTTTATAATGCACAGCGGAAGCTGGTTAAACTGATCTATGTCATGCTGAGTGAAAATTTGTATCCAGTCTTATTGTTAAAATGAATGAGAATGTAAATACCATTTCCAGGATCTATAAAGGGTGAAGATTTTATGAAGAAAAAAGGAGGAAAATGTGCATTTGAGTGTCACTTAAAGGGGAAGAGTTTCAAAGCATTTTTAGTCTACCACTGGTTCTTGATAAAGGGATGAGCATTTCATAAACAACGTGATAAGACTATGCTGTGTACATTTAAGTCACCACTGAACATCTACTTAAATCCAATGAATGAATGATTGAATAGCATTGTTCTTTTCCCTTCATGAGAAGGCACACAGGTACATGCACACTAACAGTCAAACTTCTGATGCACATTCAATTGTCTTGTTCCACTAAGTGAGGATCAGGTTGTGTTGAGAAAATATCAGATGACAAAATGGAGAAAACTTTTGGTTGAAAGTATTAAGGCTATATCTTTTCTGTATAAAGTAGAGTGAGTTTACAAGGAAACTCAATATGACTTCAAAGACCTTTTACATAAAGTGTGGTTTTTTGGATTAACCAGGTTTGGTTCATCTGAAGCTGTACTATACTAAACAGTAAAATCCAGATGACCTCAAGTGATTTGAGAGCTATGCTCCAAAAGAAGTTATATGTAAATTGTCATTATCACATTGAATGAGATGCAATATTTGTTTTGCTGTGGCAGCCAGGATAAAACCACTTAACATGCAAAGTGTGAAAGGAGGAGTGGCTGCCACCTTGTTTGTTTTTTGGTCATTTTAATCCTTAAGCATGATGGCTCTGTATGCATTGTAAACCTTTCTATTACTACAGTTGAACCAGTACCCATCTCCATACCATTATGACACTGTAAACCAATTCCCCTATTAGATGGGGTAAATAAAATTCTTATTTCCATTTTCCTTGCTGGACGCAAAGATAGACATGGGTTGCCTGCGCAAAGGCCGTATCGTTATATGAATTATAATATATAAGAGAGATAAAGCCTTTGCGCAGGCATCCCTGAGAATACATTCGCATGTTAGAACCAACTGATTGGGGCAGCGGCTGAATTTAGCAGCCCACTTTGAGCTGATCAGCCAGCAGACAACTGGGGTATGCATTATTATGTATGCAGTTGGACCCTCGGGTGCCGACTACTACTACGACAGGTAATCTGATACTATGCTTAATAGAAAGCCCAAATCAGTTTGCTCAGATTTTCCAAACTGAAAAATGCACTCCTTGAAATGGTTGACTGAACTGATAGAGATGGTGAGTGATCATAAGTGGGTTATGCATCAAATTTGTGAGACTGGCTGCTGCTGCTGCCGCCTAGAGCTACTAATAATAAAAATGAGGTATTCCTGACCCCCCCTGGGTGTCATATATACTGTACATGTGGATCATTTTAGACCTACCCAAATCACCAAGATTGTAGACCTTCCAACCTACCGTATCTTGAAGAGATAGTCATTCCTGGAAAATCCACAGTTCTGGCACATCCCTGGTTGGGCGCCAGATACTAAACTGGCAATGTTGGGGAGGCTGTTCCTCCGCTGCATGGGGAACCCCTCGTTTGCATAGTTGTCAATCACCGGATCAGAAGTGGGTGGGGATTCCCCCAGGAAGATGGGGTAAGGCGTGACAGGGCTGGATGACAGGTTCTCCATACTGAAAGAGTAGTGGGCGGGGTTGCGTAGTGGCGTCTCAAAGGCATAATTGTGTAAGTGGGCAGGGACGTTGAAGGATGGGGAGGGAGGTCGGTGGTTGCTGTCATTGCTGTACATATGCTGATTCTGGCGTTGTGCGTTGGGAGAATAGCGAGGGCTCAGGACGGCCCCCACATCTGAGGTAGGGTGAAAATTGTGCGGTCCATCAATGTCCTGCATGTGATGACCGACATGGCTTTCATTTTGATCACGCTCTAGAGAATGGGACCTTCGGAGTTTGGGACTACTTTGTGATGCCGGGTCAAACCCTGAGGGCACTGCCTGGGTTCCAGAACCTGCAGGCATCGGGGTGAGGGGTTTAGATGGGAGGAGGTGCGAAGGCGGAGTGGCAGCATTGTTGTTAATGAGGTATTTAGACAGACCTTGAATTCCAAATCCAGTGGAATTTGGCACTTGTTGGGAGAAACCTCCTCTGTCCGAACTGACCATGGAAGATGTGTCCCGCCCGAGTCCAGGACCCAGGGGAGGTAAGACCCCAGCAAATTTGCCCACATTGTTGTTAATCTCTTCTCGTAAATTTCTCGGTGGTGAATCCATCTCTGGGTCATCCTCTGCCTCCTCTACCTTCCCGTCCTCTTGCTGTTGATGCATGTAGTTGGATGTCTGCTTCAACCAGCTTTTTGTCTTCCGGTAGCTGGGATCTTGCTTGGACATCGGGGTTGTCTGACCTCCATCTGGGGCTGCTGACCCTTCCCGTGGGGTCAGGTCATCTTCAGCATCACTTAAAGTATCATCTTCTTCCCCTTCCACCTCACTGTCTGCCAGCATCCCCGCAGTAAAGTCAAGCATGTAGGGGTTATTTCCCCCTTTCATCAACACCGACAAGTCCACTCCGCCATCTTCTCCATCGTTCACATCAAAATCCACATCTTCATCTTTGAAATCATCTAAATCATCATCGTCATCATCCTGGGCCAGAAAACTGGCAAAGTCATCAGCCTCAATGATTGTCCGGCGACTTTCAATACTGTCATGTGATCTGTTGTGTGGCCCTCCATCTCCAACTTCGTCTTCCTCTGCGTCTGGGTTTTCCTTGTTTCCACACAAGTCATTGTCATCCACATCACAAGGGATGCGATTAGTGTTGCTGACTTCTGCAACCGTTTCATCCCCCATCTTCCCAACATCACCAGCATCATTCTCAGCTCCCTGACCTTGAGGCGACTCTTCCTGAAGGTTGTGACCTCCATCTGGCGTGTCTTTCAAAACTTCTTGATTTTCTGACAATGACTGCTGGACGGCAGTCCCACCATTTTCTACAATGTCTGCCTCTGACTGGTCTGACCTCTGACCTGCACTGCTCTCCTCCATGACCTTGGTGCCTGATTGAGGTCATACACATCCCTGACCTAGACCTTGACCTGACCTTGACCCAGAAGCCTTGTCCATGAAGTTAATTCCAGAATATCACATAGAAGTTTCCAACTAAGAACACAGTCTGCCAACGACCACTGGTGATAGGAGATATTATATTTTCAATTACATGTATTACAGATCCTATTCTTTATGTCGTCTTTAAGGGAAGTTAGCACAATGTCACAAATCTGAATCTACCATCTAAGCTCACAAAAAAAGGTTTGGAGTAAGAATTATCCCTTTTTTGGAACCAATTCATCCAAGCCTTAATTCATGGTTATCACGCACAGAGAAAAACTGAAATCTCCGCTTTCATGTAATTTCAATTAATAGTAATAATAATCAAAATGAGGTTTATAAGTCTAGCATCAAGGCCAATGCCTGCTCACATGACTATATGCTATAAATACCCCAGCAGGCCAGATCACTCTAAAACTTTCTGAACCCCCTAGGGTGTATACCATGCCACTGCCATGTGGAAGTGCTGATCACTAACATTCTGAAAATATCTGATTCTGACGCAGCATTTTGATTATTCAACTGTTGGTTTCAATTTTATCTTGCAAAGACACTGACTAGCATTTCTACATTAAAGCCACATGCATGCTTAACCCTCAAAGACCCAAGAGTGAACATACAGTTAGACAATGTACTTTTCTGTGTACTGAGTAAAGAGTGAACATGTCTTTGTTGAATACAGTATTAGAGACAAACTTGTAAAATTTAAACACAGTTATCATTCTGTGATCACAGAGGTCATATTATACGAGTATAGATGCTGGTTCTTTGAGGACTACCTTTTATCATATTACTTAAATATATTCTCCAAACCCATGTGCCAAATATGAAACAGTGGGTCTTACTGGGTTAATTTTAGACAATTGTTTTCAATTACTGATATAATTTACACAGAACACACATGATTATGACTGACATATGATAAGATCCAATCTTCCTTTACTTTTACGTTTATTTGAGCTTGATCCAGGGCAGTTCCAGCAGATTGTGACGTCAGTTACGCTAATTTCTGAAAAGCTGCGACTTTACAGCAACTAGTTTTGAGTTATATTTAAGAAATACAGTAATCCCTGTAAGAAACAACCAAAAATATTTCTTCTTAAATTAAAGCTTTTCAGAAATTATCGTAACTGATGTGACATTTGGGTGGAAATGCCCTCCATTCAATTCCTCGATTTTGACAACTAAATGTAACTGAGCTGATTCTCAAGGAAACAAAAGTAATCTTTTCACTAATGATTTCTGAAGTGTTAAGATATAATTTGACTATAGATCTCTAGATATCATATCAGATATACAGTATTAGATTTGAAAANTTCTGTGATCACAGAGGTCATGTTATACCAACCATGAGACAATTGTTTTCAATTACTGATATAATTTACACAGAACACACATGATTATGACTGACGTATGATAAGATCCAATCTTCCTTTACTTTTACGTTTATTTGAGCTTGATCCAGGGCAGTTCCAGCAGATTGTGACGTCAGTTACGCGAAGTTCTGAAAAGCTGCGACTTTACAGCAACTAGTTTCGAGTTATATTTAAGAAATATAGTAATCTCTGTAAGAAACAACCAAAAATATTTCTTCTTAAATTAAAGCTTTTCAGAAATTAGCGTAACTGATGTGACATTTGGGTGGAATTGCCCTCCATTCACTTCCTCGATTTTGACAACTAAGTGTAACTGAGCTGATTCTCAAGGAAACAAAAGTAATCTTTTCACTAATGATTTCTGAAGTGTTAAGATATAATTTGACTATAGATCTCTAGATATCATATCAGATATACAGTATTAGATTTGAAAAGAAAACACAAGTTTATGACTTTCAAAAATTCTGATCAGATGGTGAGGTATGAATGCCAACTCATAAGATCACAGATCTGTCTTTTCTAAAAAGATCACAGGTTTGTCTGTGACTCTTAAAAGAGATCACAAATTTGTCTACATATAACCACAAGTTTTGTATAATTCTTGAAGAGATCACTGATTCTAACTCTGGAAAAGTTGAGAGGTTTGATAAACTTTTAAAGTTAAAGGGATCACACGTTTGTCTAACTATTATTAAAGTGGTAAATAGGTTTGTCTAACTCCAACCAAATCTTTATCTGTTCTTGTCTCACTACTAAAGTACTATGCATCTTATTCTGAACCAATATTACTCATTCCCTACCAAACCAACCAGGTGTGAGCATATGTTTGTGTTGTATCTATTCCCTGTTTTTCTCCAGGTGTCCAAATGCTTCTTATCTGTCCTATGTTTGGGCAAACACAGCACTACACAACCCTGGGTTTGGGAGCCCCAACTACCTGTACTGTATAAACCAAACACAGCTAACTTTTAGATTCTTCAATCAACTCCACTCATACCAAACCTATGACGTGGGTAAGGTGACGGTATGTATGTTTGACAATCGACCCTTTGTCCTGCAGCAGACTCTTCAGATGCACTGATAAGACACTTAGGCCTACACTTCTCCTTACATGTAAACATCTACACACTGGTAATTCTAACAGCAAAATACCAACTACACTTCAAACACTTCTATCCTTGAACAAAATGTGAAATTAAATATCCAAATTTGTCCACTTCTTGCTCAAGGTGTTCGCCTGTCTTGACTAATCTTCTTCTCCTTCCTTATTCAATCTATGTAAGACGTGGATCTAGATACACATCTAACTCTATTCACTGTCGGTCTAGCGAATCACCAGTGGCAGTGACATCCAAAACGATTGCTTCCTAGTTGAAAAAAGTCTGAAAGCAAATCACAAGTTTGTCCATTACTTGCAGAAGGTGTTCGTTCACACCTGTCCGTCTTCTTCTGCTCCTTCTCCCTCTTTATTATTCAATTCAAGGTGTTTGTGTTTCGTCCTAAGTCACCATCCCACCGAACTAGAAACACGGACGGTACACACACGCGGAACAAGGGGCACACGCCCACTACGTTAGTTAGAGGAAATGGCAGTTTCTTCTACACAACACATTCCGGCCGACAATGCAACCCAACCACACACACAAAAACACACACACACACACTTGAGGAGGGAGGGGGGAGATAAGCTCTAGATCTACGCTCCGACAATTCGGGGGGGATCACAATGTTGTGTCAGGGCAAGAGGCGATTGTAGGTGTGTCTAAGTGTGTGTGTGTGTGTGTGTGTGTGTGTGTTTAAGCGTGAAAGAAAGTGTTGTCTACGCGTGTGTGTGTGTGTGTGTGTGTGTGTGTCCATACGATAAGTGGAAAGGAATGTCGTCGGTCCCCCAAAACTGAAACCACCTGGGTTCGGCTGTAACATCTCAGAGTGCTAGTGACCGCTATATGACTCACTGCGCAAGTGACAAATGAGTCCATGGTAGAGTGCGCGCGCTAGTACTTTTATACTAGACATGACGGAGCACTATATCTTTTAGTATCCAGTACAACTCAAGTCCACAGTCGATATTATTGAAGAAAAGTACATCTAAACAGCCGACAGGCCTAAGTCCTTTCTACAAATGTATTTCTTTGACATCTGTCAACATCTTTAATCATGTCAGAGAATGAAGACAAGAATCAAAGACACTACCTGGTATATCTTACTCAAATCCTGATTCCAATTTCACCTAATGAACACCCCTTTCATGCCAAATTGATCTTCCCCGCTTTAGCAAACATTATTCTCATATCAAAATAGTATTAATTTTCCGTTTGCTATCGCATTTGCGCATGCGCCCATAATTATAATGTGCCAATCCACAACTTTGTACTTTTCTTCGTTGCCGCACCATTGGGGCCAATGGTCGACCACTGTCACAAGCAAACTAGAAGGCCCTCAAAGAAGGGCGAAGCGGTCTGGCTTAGCGACTCGTGGACGGCTCCTTTACCTGGCAAGTGCTAACGTGAAGGGACAGTGGCGGCTTTAGGGGGGAGGGCGGAGGAGGTGGGGAAGGGGGAAACAGTCCGAAGGTTCAAATTAACCCACTGAAAACAAGACAAAAAAAACGAGACGAGACAGACGACGAGTCATCATAGTTATTTGGCCTCCTTTGATAAAAGCTGTTGTTATTGTTATTTATTTGAGGGAATGGGGTAATAAAACAGCTAACTGGCAATAATATAGATTTTTAATTATGGGATGCCTGGGGAAAATCTGAATAAAGGAAAGAGAGAGGGCGAGAGAGAGAGAGAGAGAGAGAGAGAGAGAGAGAGAGAGTGTGTATGTGAGGGGGTGAGTAAGAGAGAGACAGAGGAGAGTGTGTGTGTGCGAGAGAGAGAGATAGTGTGTGTATGAGAGAGAGAGAGAGAGGAAAGAGAGAGAGAGGCCACAAGAAGATTAAAAACAAAAGAGATGGGGAATTTGCCAGAGGGTTACCAAGCCCCCTCCCCCTCCCCCCCAATCACCCGAACAACGCCCTTGATCAATCAGGGGCAGAAGCATTCTTCCTTTAATGGAGACACAATGGGGAGTTAATAAAATAGTTAAGGCATCCCAAGCAACAGAGTAAACGTACGAGAGAAAATTGGTTTTCACGGACCAAACAAAAGAGGGTCTCGACCAAAGAGCCTGGTCTCTGAGCTCTAGTGTCAAGTAACCACTCGTCTAGTTACATACACCCGACTGCACATTACGTTCGCATTCTGACATGAGTCCGTTGTTAATAGAGTCAGATCCGCTTAATCGCAACTCATTAGGAGCATGAAAAAAAAAAAGTTGCGAGTAAAGAGGAACGCGGTTATTATATAGAAATAGTGTGTGCTTTGCTATGCAGACAATGTGATTAAATAGAAATTGCGAATACCCCGCTATTCTAATAAAGAAAACTTTAAAATATTGTACAGCTGCTGTACTTTGCTATACATAAAATGTGATTACACAGATGTTACGAATATCCCGCGACTTTGACAGAGAAAAAAAATCGAAATTTCTTAAGTATAAATTGTGATTAGCAGAACTTGCCATTATCCGGATTGTGGTTACGCGGAATCAACTGTACATCTCTTATGTCCCCCCGCACTATCTAAAACTAGATCTATTAAAAGGAGGGGCGTTCAATTTGAGCACGGATGCCATGTAAGACATTTAATTTGAACCTTGTTGACATAGATAATCTTCCTTAGCCTAGGAGGAAAGACAGAAAGTGGAAGAAAAGCAAGGTAGGGTGAGATACCGAATGAAAGATTGAAAATCAGATTATTTTGTCATTATGGCATTTTGAAAGGTGAAAGGTCGTTTTAATTCTTGCACACAGCGCACAACTCATTTTTTTTATGTTGAGTCTTCATCTCGGGACTCGATACAACATGTTAAGTCGCTTTTTGTCTTCAACAAAGTATTTATGAACGGTCCTATTAACTCCACAACGCATACGGACACAGCATGTATTGTCCTGTTCTCTATCCCATACGTTAACTATGTGGATAGGATGGTATTTGAAACTATGGCAAAACATAATCTCTCTAATGGCTGAATTCATAACTGAGATGAGACCTTAACATCATTTAGGACACCAAAAAAAAAAAACTTTCTTCAGCACTTTTGAGGGTGAGGACGCGGTGGAAATTCCAACATGACCCGTCGTTACTGAATGAGGCATACAAATATCTTGGACGCCCCTGCCCTAATGTACGTGCAAGACTTTTTGTGCGTGTGTGCACTGTGCAAGAAATTCTTTGCACATGTGGAGCCATTCTACTGTACAGAGGGGGCGTGTCTGACCGGAAGTTTCCTCTCACACACTTCCTGTCCAAACTAACTCTCTCCAAGTTCATTAGTCAGGGACCGTCGACTGCCAGACCCTTTACATAGGGGGTATCTTTCCAAAGAAACTATGTACACAGGCATTCTACTCCACAGTAAACTCCTCACAATCACACAGTAAATGTTTGTGTCAGAAAACTGAATTCATCAATAAATCTTTTTTTTTTTCAGTATTATGGGGTCTTTAAATTTTTTTCAGATGCGATAATTTGATATGGATGTAAAGACATTTTGGGGGGTG
>JAWQUT010000784.1:154281-166799 GCA_033807755.1 Ellobium chinense
GGGGGGGGTGAATAAGACAAGTAGAAAGACTGCAACCCGAGGGGGGGGCAAAGAGGTAGCGAAGAGTAAGGTGAGGAGGAGATGGAGTATCTGTGAAGAAAGCATGGACAAAAAAAAATGAATGCATGATGCGAGATCTAACTAGTAAACATGATGCACCTGGGAAAGGGTCAAATACAGATGACATGCACAGGATTCAGTCACTTCAGACTCTATACAACATGCATTTAACAATTCCACAACATGCAGGATACAACAGTGATGACTCCACTTAAATGCAATGTGCATAATAATAGCTTCAGTGAATGAAAGTTAAATGTGCTCATCTAAATCTTTTTATATATATAACGTAACAAAAAGGGTCAAATTAAAGTCAAAGATTAAAAAGTGGTGAGACTGTTAGGTTCAGATGATTACACTGTTATTTATGTGGTACCCACCAGTTACACACTACTATAAACAACAATTAACTCTGTTTTCAGTGCAACTAAACATCCGCATTTCGACAGAAAATATTCTATTTTCTTTCACTGGGTGAAAGTGCAGATTTCAATGAAGGGTTGCATTTTTGAACACTGCTCTTCACTGAACTAAAACTGAATCAGGAAATCTGGAAAATTTCATAGGCAATATCCCAGAATTCTTCCACTTAACAGTTAAAGATTATCATGGTTAAAGATAGAGTTAAGGCAGAAAAAGCAACCTTGGATTAGCCCCTAGACACTGTCATTGTCTGGGAAATGTGTGCTTTCTTTTCTTTAATCCTGTTCCTAAACCTTCTCTAATCCTGTTCCTTAACCTTCTCTAATCCTGTTCCTAAACCTTCTCTAATCCTGTTCCTAAACCTTCTGTAATCCTGTTCCTAAACCTTCTCTAATCCTGTTCCTAAACCTTCTCTAATCCTGTTCCTAAACCGTCTCTAATCCTGTTCCTAAACCTTCTGTAATCCTGTTCCTAAACCTAAAATCAAGCTTTAAGTGGAAGAGCCCTGAAATGATGCCCATGAAGGAAGCTGAACAGTCAGATGTATGCGGTGTGTGTTAGGCAACGGATGCTAGCTTAAGTTAATATTTAGGTTTATGCATTATTAAAGGGCAATATCCTAGGACTTTTTCTAAAGGCTTATACTTTTAGGGGCAGGAGCTGAACCCTAAGAAATCCAGCAAATTTCATAGCCAAAGTTATGCTGTGTGCCCAAGCAACCCTCTGTTTAGCACAGTCAGTCATATGACAGGAAATGATAAATCACAGAATAATTTTGAGGACTCTGTCTTCAGACATTAAGAAAGGAATCTATTGTCCTGTAGGTGGGTCTGACCTTATCATAATTGTGAGCATGAGGGGAGAGGGGAGGGAGGTCAGGGTCAGCTTGAGAAGACAGCATACGTCCAGGCAATCATGAGTGCAAGTGTTTCACAAGGTCCTAACAAGCTGCTATAACTCTGGGGACTCCTATGAAGAATACTACATCTTCTCTCTTGCACAACATCTCTCCCCAGAAGCTTCTGGTATGTCAGAAGTCATACATGGTATGCAGATAATGTCACAAAAATGTCAGAATATTTCTGGAAATTTATTTGTCCCCCACAATTTAAACTGTATGCAAAATTATCGACCAATCAGTGTGCAAGTACCTGGTGTTTGGAAACTAATAAATTTACATTTTTAAGAAATTCTTATCGATGTTTTAACTGCAAAATGACCAACACCTTGCACTCATGGTTAGTATCAAGCCAAGCTCCTATAAGCGTCCCTTTCCTGACAGAGTTCTAATACTGTGCAAATGATCAAATGTGCGGTCAAATAGAATGGTAGAGTGGTCAACCTTAAGACTCTCAAAAGCATCCTGTGTCCAGCTGGCTGGCCGGTCCTCCCTATCCTCGTCTCTCCTGTCCAGTTCTCGGGTCAGTTTCTTCTTGATGGACTCCAACTCCTTGACTCTCTTCTGCAGCTTGATCACCAAGGTCACGTCATCTGTGTTGACTAGGTCTTGCTGTGGGTCAGGGGGCAAGGGTTAGCAGGGGTCAAGGACAGGCAGCAGCCATGGTAGGCAAGGCCACAGAGAACAGTAGTAGCCATAGTAGGCAAGACCATAGAGATGGGCAGAGATCATGCCAAGGTTGCAGAGATCAGCAAAGGTCATTGTGGGTCAAGGTCACAGTGATAGTTATATGAAGAGCCACTTCCTGTTTCAAAATAATTTTTGGTTTTTTTTTATTTAGTCAGACAGCAAAACACACTGTAATAATAATTAAATTCCTCCAACAGTGCAAAGTTTCTGGATTCAGAGAATTTTAACATCTTGTAAGAAGCCAGGGAAGTAGCACCTCAATAGAGATAAATAAAAGATTTCACTCCAAGATCATGGCTACAGCGCAAGGAAGGCGGACTGTGTGGAAAGTCACCCTTACAATGAGAAAACAATCTCTAGCCAACTGAAGAGATCTCATGTGCACCCAAAATACAGTGTACTGGGGATTCCCTTCTTCTAAAATTAGCTTGTCCAGATACCCAGTATTTCTCTCTAATTAACCCCAGATTCTGTTTAAAAGTTCACGTTCAAGTTTGTGTTGATTTCGACCAATAGTATGCAGCTTATTATCAGGCTGATGAAACTGAAGACATATTTCTCAAAGGCCTCCCCCTCTTCTGACTGCCATGACCACAGAATTGACTAATTTTAAAAGGAAATAAACAGACACTGAACACACATAGCGGGAGAGTTTAGGGGGACAGGAAGGAGGGAGCCATCCACATTGTTGAAAACTTAAAGGGTCAGGGCTAGTTATTTGCTTTGCAGCCTAATAGGTTCACATTATGTTTTCATAAATTTTAAAACCATGTATATTTTTCCCTTTCTCTGACAGCTTCTGAGATGACACAGCATGAATATCAGGATTTTCACTCCATGTGCACTTCTTGCACTCCATGACGTCAAAAAACAAGATAGGCTGGCAGACCGTTTGTGCATGCAGCTGCACCAATGATCTACTACCTTTTTTTAACTTTACGACATCAAGCAGCATGAGAAATGGCAGTGTACAGATGTGAAAATTTCAACACACCAGCAGTGTTTTCTCACAACCAGTCAGGCAGAAGGAATATGTATGAAGTTTGAAGTTTTTAAAAAAAAAAAATAATGTAGATTTTTTAGACTGTGAAACAAATATCCATCTTTGTCCCTTTAACAGTGAAAAGGTTAACTTCAGTAATGAGTAGAATCACACCTTGTTGGGGTGAGAATCTTGACAAGAAAAAGAAGCAAAATGCCATTGCCCAGACTCAATAACCCTGTAAGTGCTTATGTTCTCTTTGCAACATACAGGTTTATTGCACCAAGGTAACAATATCTCCTGGTTAACTCGGAGGCAGAGCGAAAGTTGTCAGATTCATAATTCAATGAATTTCCAAGTTGTCTCTGAGAGGAGTTGAAAAAAGAAAGACCGAGACAAGTAACAGACATGAAATAGGGCTTTTATAGAAACATGGGAAAAACTATGCACACAATAAGATCTAATTTAAAACATAGATAATATCAAAGTATCTTGACTTTAAATATTGAAAGATATCACAATGCACAAATCCATGCTGGTATGAAAGATGTGAGACATTCACATGCAAACTTCTAATATAAATCTGAATGTCAATATTCTGTACACAAAAAATTTTGAACCACAGGTGTGCAAGACTGCCAGGCTAAACAACAACAACAACAAAAACAATAAACAACAACAACAATAACAATGCTGACAGCAAATATTGGGCCATTCCTCCATGCCAAACTGAATAAAATGAAAACTGAACATGCTAAGACATGACAGAAGATGGCATCACAACGCAGCCCGGAAACAATACTGTTAAGTCCATAAAGTCATATAAGGACTTGTGACAATATGATCTGCGGACAGCGATATGTGATGGACAGATTGTGTGAGAGTAAAAAAAACACAAAGATGAAAGCAATGAAAGACGGGATCAGTCAACCGCTGATATGAATAAACAACACACCTGGCTGGCGTACATGATTCCCATTTCCCTACCCACTGACTGTGAGCTCTATGAACCTCCCTCTATCATTTTAAGGTGATCCACTTATACCCTTATAAAGTAATTCCTGTGGTGCGCATTGCCCTATTCCAATTCAGTACATGTTACATGCAAAACTGCACACCAAAATGTTGAACAGTGTACTTTTCTTTGTTGTGGGCAGAGATCATAAGAAAATTGTATCTCAAACTGCAACTGTTATTTGGCCATCAGATTTCACACTTATATCTGAGACGCAGTAATGCACGTACTTACAGAAGCACTTTGTATTTGTGAGGTTCATTCTCGTTCTGTTACTTTGAGAGACAGTCTTTTCCCTTAGTTCCACCTAACTTTTTCTTGAGAAACACATATTAAAAAATCTCTCTGTAAGTATGTGCCTTAATGTGTCTTTGATACTTGTGTGAAATATGGTTGTGAAGTAACGAATAACGTTTTCCTAAGATCACCATCAGCAACAGAAAAAAATGCACTGTTCAGCACTCTGGTGCGTAATTTTCCACAATAAATGTATTGAATTGGAAAAAGGCAGTGCGCACCACAGTAGTGCACTATACTCTTCAAGATAAGAGCAGTGGATCGCCTTAAGCCACTTCCACCTCCCTGCCTCAATACATCTCTGCTACTCACTAAAACACTCATCCCTCCTTTCAATGCTGGCCTCATACTTATTCCATGCTACATCTCCATGTTCATTCTAAGAGCATCTAATTCTGAATCTAAATTCAATGATCTCTTGCAGAAATATTCCTCTTCTGGAATACCCTTGAATATCACCCATGCACAGTGCTGATTTTCAGACCTGAGGCCACATGCATAACCCTTACGTTAGTTAACACACTGCAGTAACCATGGGAAACTCCCAAAACATTAGTATTGTTCACTGTAGTTAACGCAAAACATTAACTAACGTATGGGCTATGCATACGGCCACCAGAACCCCCAATGGCAAGATTCTAAACTATTTCCAGGTTAATGACAACCCTGAGGGTTTTGAAAGTCTACCAGCATGCGAGGTACTAATCCCAAACAATTTACTCTTTCTTTCATTCTTTAGATAGAGGTTGGAAATCTGGCCGGAAGAAGCCCAGCTGGACAGCAAACCACATGGGACATGCAACGACTTTCAGCACACCATCCTACTTGCAAGCCAGGCTGGACTGAGCCTTTAGCGTAATCAAACATCAAACGCCAAAGAAGAAGAAGAAAATTCTTCCATCTTCAAGCCCCCTCCCTCAACAATCTCCTCCATTTTTCTCCTCTTACCTTGAGAGCATCATATGCTGAGTCAGTCATGACAGAACCTCTGGAAGGATCTTCCTCCAGACTTTCCAGTCTTTCTCTCAGTTGTTTCTTCTCTCTCTCCAAATCTTTCACTTTGTTCTGCAGTTTAAGCAACAGACCCACATCAACGTCTTCCATTTTCTGAGGAAAGTGGACAAAAATTTACATTAACTCTCTGGGAACCATTCCGTTTCTGTCCAGAAACATACTGTGACTGATCTGAATGTGCTACCATAGAGTTGTTCTCTCGTGTGTGTGTGTGGCAGTCCAGAAGAATCCTTCACAGTGGTCAAATTTCAAAGTTACATCAGTATTGTATCTGAATTGTTAATTATAACACTGAGCTTTCCATTTCAAGCTTTTATCCCAACTCAAAGCCGCAATAAGCATGTTTTAAGTTTAGCGACTGAGCAATCTTAAAACTGAGAAAAATGGTTTTAAGGCAGGCAAACTAACATCATAAATATATTTCAATACATTTGGAAAATAATTAATTAGACACATTTATATGCAGAATTATACTGTCAAACTTCTAGAACAGGTGGGCAGAACGCTGATTAATGTCATAGTAAAAAGAACTTAACTCTGACCTAAAAAGAAATTATCGTTTTGCTTAGCACCTAGCGCAAAACTTGGTCTGCAACTTTCAACATTTTTCCTGGACTGCCACACAAATTACATTGAACTGAGACAATTATGTCAACTGTTCTGTATTACTATACAGGAGTTCTCACCTTGTCCCCAATAGGAGGTTCTGGTGCAGGAGCGTTTCCAAGTTTTTTAGCATCGTGTTTCCTTGCTGCTGTGTCGTAACCTTGGTCCTGGGGGAACGGAGGGGGGATAGAGGAAGAAAGAATGGACAGATATTTCATTACAATTGTGGCAGTTTGCCTACCTCATATCAGTGACTTTTTTCAGACAAAAAAAAACCAAACTGTTTTAATTTTGCCCTCATGTATAGTTTATCAGATGTCCCGAGAACTGTATGTCAGTAAAACCAGTGAAAATAAGCTAACGTACAAGGAAAAGTAATAAAAATCTTATATAGAGCAGGATCCTATGGATGCATGAAGTAATTCAAATTACGAAATATATATAAAAGTCCTTCGAAATGCACTAAAACCAGTAGTAATAAACTAAACATAAAGGGGTACCAAAACTTTGGTGCAAATTTTCAAAAGATGAAGCTATCCTCATCAAGCAATATGTGTAAATTAAAATGATTAATTTTGCCCTCAATGAATTGAATTAAGCAATTATACTATGTTCGAAACATAGTGCCTATGCCAATGTAGTTGAAATCTCATGAGTAGGGCTAAATGCGTTGGTCCTATTTTCTTTTCAAGTCTGTTATGGATTTATTTGTAATATTGTCTATTTATTTGAGGGGTGCCTGTCCAGATATTACCTTTCTTACATAATAATTGTATATAATGATATGGTCTATGTGCAGGAACCCGTTATTATATATACTGTCTCCTGTCCTATATTTATCTGTATAATGAATGAGATGTATAAAATTTTATGTCACTGTAAAATCATTTCCCTAAGGAGTAAATAAAAGTCCTATTTTATTTTTCTTAACCCTGGTCTCCCCTGCCCACACAGCCACATATCTTCACTGCTACCAAAAGCCTCTCCCACATGGATACAACCACAAGTACTGACCACTTCATCATCCTCTCTCCTCTCCGTATCAGCCGCACTGCTACTGAATGACTCTAGACTGACTGCGCTGATGTCGGAAGGTGTGCGGTGGTGACCCTTGGTGGGACTCGTCAGAACCTGGCCAGGTCAAGGGTTATCCGTGAGTCAACAGACAAATCAACCACAATAAACAACAAACACTTTCTGTCAGATAGAGGGACTTCTTGTAGTCAAGCACAAACACTTCGACCAAATACAAGTTGAAATAACATTTCCTTCAAACAAACTTTCCAGACCCAAATTTCTTTCCTTACACAAGTGCTTCACATATGCCTAGAAATTCAGCAAATTCTTCACTTGTTGGTGCAGCCTCATACGTTCCTTGACTTTCCCCCCCCCTTCCCCAACATCTCCTCAAGACCTGTAGCTCTCCTTGCAGGTTTCTAATGTGTTAATGTGTTCCCTAAAATCTCCTCCACTTTCTTCCCCTCCTTGGCCCCACCCTCTCTACCCATACCTCATCTCTCCTTACAGATTCTCCATGTGCTTGCTGCAATCTAGCATATTCTTTCCGCAACTCCCCCCAACCATTCCTTGAAAGTCGTCCAGTCACTGCAGCAGCTCAACAAATTCTTTCACCTCTTCCAAACCCCTAAACACTACAAACTCCCNCACCACCACCATCACCACCAACACCACCACCACCACCACCACTACCAACATTCTTCTCTCATACCTGCATCTCTCCCTGCAAGTTCTCCAGCCGCTGCTGTAATCTGGCATGTTCCTTGACCAGTTTCTGATGGTGAGCTCTCTCAGACTCAAACTCCTCAATCAACAGTTTCTTGGAAGCCTCAATCTTCTCCTTCACATAGTCTGAACAGGACAGATGATATAAGAAACAGTCAGGATACACAAATATGAACTTCGTCTTGCGGTCAGTCAAAAGGAGACTTATGTTTCTAGACTAGGAACTGAGATAAACAACTGTGAAGTTTATTTGTCTTGCAATCATGGCTGCCTCCTTCCCCACTCACCCACCACCACCCGTCTCCTTTCCACCCTCTCCCTCCATCACTTACCCGAACCCACAACCACCACCATCCATCTCCTCATCTTGTTGTTCGATAATAGTTCTCCCTGCCTCACCATCACCTACAATCCATCTCATAATACTGTTTAAAAGTAGCTTTCCCCTGCCCTACCCTCATTTCTATCCCCCCCTTCCCCCATCTGCCATCCCTCTCCATCGTGCTGTTTGACAGCAGCTCTCCCCTGCCCAACCTTACTTCCCCTACTCCGACTCCGCACCCTTCCCATCTCCCACCCACCACCTACCATCAGTCTCCTCATCATGTTGTCTCATGGACGCCCTGGCCTCTTCCAGTTGTTTCTTCAAGTCCATCTTCTCTTCCACCATACTGCTGATCACCTGCAAGCATAGAGGACAGAGCAAGGATGATCACAAGGGATGCAAGGTGTGTGTTACATGGATATTTGGCAGCTGAAGCCCCAGTGGCAGGGACAACACTAATGGATGAGGCAGACACAGTAGAGTCACTGAGAGACTGCCTGATCCACAGACGTATCAATCGATGAGGCTATGGCTCTCAGACTTCATGGGTCTGGGATTACACGCGAGTCAAATTTGAGAGGAGAGGTTAGGAAGAATGGAAAGGGGGAAACATAACCAATGAGCAACCGACACCATCAGCATCTACAACTTAAAGACAACTACTGCAGAGACAGAGTACCTATGGGCCTGCCCAGGGTGCAAGATGTCAGTTCTGCTAACCAGTAACCAGTTCCATAGAAGTAACGGACACAGAATGAAAAAGCAGAAATCTACCAAGACTAACTGGGAGTCGGAGCCACTTCAGTTAATATTTAAGAGACACGGTTAATACCCACAGAATACTACTGATATCAGAGAACTGAAGTCCCATGATCATCAAAATACCAGAAAAAGTGGAAAACATCAAAGGATTTATATCTCTGGTGTTGATGAAATGAACAGAACTGAAGTTCCATAACAAATATAAATGACAAGACAAACACCCCATTTTACAAATGGGCAGGCAGGCAACGCACCAGCGGCGAAAGAATACCTAGCACACCGAAAGGCATCATAGATGAATGTATTAGACTGCGTGAAAAAGTTGGACGATTGGCGAATCGAGCGGATTGAAAAGATCTATCAGAGATTGTATTTCGTTGCTATACACATTCTTTTTTTTTAAAAAGGGTAAAAAAAATAAAGAGGACTGATGTGTATAGTTACCTTTTGTGTATTTTTCTACGAATTTAGGTGAAAACCGCATGTTTTTACGTTACGTAGTTCTCAAGAAATCTGTGNCAGTAACCAGTTCCATGGAAGTAACTGACACAGAATATGGGTCTGCCCAGGGTGCAAGATGTCAGGTCTGCTAACCAGTAACCAGTTCCATGGAAGTAACTGACACAGAATATGGGTCTGCTCAGGGTGCGAGGTGTCAGTTCTGCTAACCAGTAACAAGTTACATGGAAGTAACTGACACAAAATGAAAAAGCAGAAAACTACCAAGACTAACTGGGAGTCGGAGCCACTTCAGTTAATATTTAAGAGACACGGTTAATACCCACAGAATACCACTGATATCAGAGAACTGAAGTCCCATGATCATCAAATTACCAGAAGAAATGGAAAAGATCAAAGGATTTATATCTCTGGTGATGATGAAATGAACAGAACTGAAGTTCCATAACAAATATAAATGACAAGACAAACACCCCATTTTACAAATGGGCAGGCAGGCAACGCACCAGCGGCGAAAGAATACCTAGCGCACCGAAAGGCATCATAGACGAATGTATTAGACTGCGTGAAAAAATTGGACGACTGGCGAATCGAGCGGATTGAAAAGATCTATCAGAGATTGTATTTCGTTGCTATACACATTCTTTTTTTTTAAAAAGGGTAAAAAAAATAAAGAGGACTGATGTGTATAGTTACCTTTTGTGTATTTTTCTACAATTTAGGTGAAAACCGCATGTTTTTACGTTACGTAGTTCTCAAGAAATCTGTGGCACAAATTTGGCTGAAGCGTTTTATTAATATAGATATCCCAATCCATCCTTCAGAAAAACAAAAAACAATGGTACCAGTATGTCGCTAAGTAGAAATCTGGAGAAGAAATACATTATCAGTGTTCTCTATTTCCATGTTCTGGAGATATGTTAAACCGAGGAACAAAAATGCATAAAAAGTACAGTGAAACTGATAACACAACTCCTGCTTAACACAGTCCCCTGCTTAGCAAATACCCATTCAACAATCCTGACTGAAATGTTTCTTATAAAGACAACCCTGGATAACATAAAACTTCTGATAACCTGTCCACAGTGGTTTAGTCAGAACGATGGTTGTGTTATCAGAGTTCCGCAGTATCAATGAAAGCCTAGAACTTTTGCCAACTTCTCCTCTATGCCTTACACTCACCACCCCTTTCACCCCCAAACCAATACCCCCATCCCAACCACCCACCTCATCATGTTGTAGCATCATTTCTTCCTTCTCTGCCAGAAGATCCTGCTTCTCTCCCTTAACTTTCTCCAGCTCTGCTCTCAGTCTGGCCAGTTCCTCCTGTAGGGTGAGAGAAGATAAGGATAAGGATAAGGATAACTTTATTTGTCCAAAAAGGGAAATTTGTCTTTTTACAGTGTACTTACAAAACATAAATATCTGTGCAAACACACACACTCCCTCGCTATCACTCATACACACAATACATAATAATACACACACTTAATAAAAATGAACAGTGATGATGATAGTATAATGTAAAAACGCACGCACGCACAAACACCCATCGGATCCATCCAGTTCAGAATAAAAATATCACCACAGAAAGTGTAAGTGTAGACTACATGTATATCCTACTTAATAACAGTGTTTGTTATGATGCACATATATTAGTCACAGCCTCCTCTAGAATACATAAAATTAAATAAATAATAAGTAGATTATTGAAGCCCATTCGACGTACAATTCGTAACAGTATTTTAAACTGAGTGATGTTTTTACTCTCTCTATTGTTGGTACTCAGATTGTTCCAAAGTTTCGGAGCATGTAGAGATCTTGTACATCAGAGACCCTCCTGCTAGTGTTGCTCAGATGACTCCTACGGTGCCAAATGCTATGATTCTTTGGGTTATTTTTGTCTATTTTCTATGAACCAAATTTTTATTTAATTTTCATACATTACAACAGGGATATTTAAAAGAAAGACTCTTCACTGGGCTTTTAGTTGGAGAATTGAGCACATAAGGAGATGTCAAGAGTATTTTGATATGACTGTCGCCATCAACAAATAAAAAAGTTCACATAATCTTTTTTCATCAACATCTGGCCAAACTTGAAATACCAAGCTGGCAGTGTAAAGAAAATCAATCCCATTTCGGATGAAATTATCTTTTTGAAATACTGTACTGTAGATGATAGTCATACAGACGTTGCTAATGCTCATGGTAGTTTTATAAGTAGATTTACATCTGTACACATTGAAGGTTCTATTGTAGCAATCTGATGGAAAATCACTGATTTTTACATCGGATTACTACAATAGAACCTTCAATGTGTCCAGACGTAATCTACATATAAAACTACCATGATGAAATTATCATTACTCTAATATGCTTAGTGTTAATGAAAGAGGAGACAAGGTTGCCTTACATATCCAGTCACTTTCTCTTTCTCACCATACCAACAATTATGGATATTTTCATCACTTTGCTTTGAAAATGGCCTATCTAGAAGACCACTTTCGAACTAGAGAGCCATGTTATTTATGAGATCAAGACCCATGTTGGCATGTTAATAAAATTTAATATGTGTCAATCTTTCCCCCAAAATTAAAGTTGTAAAGACACATACAGATTCCTTTTTTTTTACCACAGTAATGTCCCACCCATGTTCTCTCAGATTGCGGACAATGAACTTACACCATTTTGGAAGCAAAGTAACAATATTCAGAATATGTACAATGTGTACAGTAGAGCAGACATGCACACACATGTATATACAAATAAGTGTACACAATATCAATTCATCTGACAGGTTTCCAGACAAAACACATTTGAATGCACATTACGTGCTGTACTTACTTTAATAGATTTATATATTATTACTAGCAATACAAATTCACATATCACCTATTATTTAACACCGCATGTGTAAACAGTATGTACACTTAACACCTAACATGTACATTTCTGCAAATATGTGTAGTGCAGAATCTCTTATTTCTTGAACAAGACACAAGACAAAAACATTCACAAGATTCAGTTTGAAGACTATCATAAAGTCTCTTTTCCCATGTGCCTGACTGACCTCCATGTCCGTGACCTTGTTGGATGAGACCTTAGCATCTTCCTCCATGTTCCGCAGTCTGTTCACCTCCTCCTTCATTCTTACTACCTCGTCTTCTACCTGCTTAGCGTGCACGGCCTGCTTGGACTGCAAGGGAAGAAATAATTTGGTCAGACGGGAAGGTGACTTCATA
>JAWQUT010000784.1:177012-187823 GCA_033807755.1 Ellobium chinense
TGATGATGGTAATAATGGTGATGGTGGTAGTGATAATGATGATGTAGTGATGGTGATGATGGTAATAATGGTGATGGTGGTAGTGATAATGATATAGTGATGGTGATGATGGTAGTAATAATGATGGTGGTAGTGATAATGATGATGGTAGTGATGGTGATGATGGTAGTGATAATGATGATGATAGTGATGGTAATGATGGTGGTGATAATGATGATGGTAGTAATGGTGATGATGGTAGTGATGTTAGTGATTTTGGTAGTAATAATGAAAATGGTGGTGATGGGGGTAGTGCTGAAGATGTGTTGATCATGATGAAAAGAAAACATACGGGGATGGCAGCAGCTGACGGCAGAATTTTCAAAATCATAATCAACTTACGTGTCTTTTTTTCAATATTGAGTTGCTTTGTCATTTAGTCTACTTTGTTATCTTCAAAGTATGAGAGAGAAGGATGATAATTATCTAGAATGCAAAATCCATGGTCAGTCTTTGGTCAATCTAGACCAAAGGAGACCTCCTCCATGAGAGCGAAGAAAATGAAGACAAAGAGAAACACACAGATGAGAAAATGAAAAAGAGGAGAGGGGAAGGTACAAAGAGGGAGGAAATTATAGGATGAAAAGAGAAAGGTAGTGAGGGAGTTTACCTTGTCAGCAAAGTGGTTGATGATGAATGCAGAGCGAGACATGCGAGGTTTCTCAAAGTGTTGTGACTTGTTCAGGTGCTTGTCATACAGCTTTTGGCACCAGTTCGCATCCGAACCTTTTGGCATCTAACATATTGGAGAGAAAGAAAAATATCAGAACCTTTTGGCATTTAATGCAAAGTAGGGAGAGAGAGAGACTGAAACAGCAGAATTCTTGGTATCTTACACACTCCCGGGAGGGAGGGAGAGGAAGAGAGAGGGAGAGAGAGTGAAAAAGAAATATTGGAGTCTTTTAGCATCTATCTCCTCCCATCCCACCCCACCCCCCTCCAATCTGCTCCTACCTCCTCCCTCCAACTCCTCCACCATCCTACTTACCTTCCACTCAACCAAGAAGTTTAGTGTCCCCAACTTGTCCTTCTTCTCAACCCCCTCCCTCCTTCCTCCTCCATTTTCCCCCATTATCCAACAAATTCAGTAACCACCAAATCACCACCTCCCCTCCGGGGAGGGGACCTTCCTTAACCCCTCAAACAAGTCTAACATCCTCGATATGCCCCCCCCCCTCCACCCCACCTCAGCCAATTCCTCTACACTCCTTATCCAACATTAAGTCTAGTGTGCCCACCTTGCTCCTTCTCCTCTTCTCCACCCCTTCCTCCAGCCTTCCATCCTCCTTACCTTACACTCCTCATCCAACAAGTCCAGTATCCCCAACTTGCTCTCAATTAAATCAATACATGGCTGGTTGTCATAGAAATCAATAAAGGACCACTCGATCTGTTCTCTCACATACTCCTCTTGTTCTAACTTGAAAACATGCTGCCAGACAAGAAAAAAAGAATATTAACAAATAAATAAAAGGTACAACTCTATGCAGACGTGCTGGATTTATTTGTTTGTCCAGTATACAAATCCCTATCATTTCATGCAGAGCTCCCAAATTTGGCAAAATATCCTAAAATGGGGAGGAAGAGATCATAGGGAATATTTCGTATGTCTCTGATAAGCTGCAAAATGATTTAATGTCTCATAGATATAATGTGTGAAATTGAGCAGCAAAACAACTTTATTTCATGTTGAGAGAGAGAGAAAGAGAGAGAGAGAAAGAAATATTGGAGTCTTTTAGCATCTACCCACAACTGAAAGAAATGCACTATTTGGTACTTTAGTGCTCAATTTTGTGCCCCAAATGTACTGTATCAGAATCTATAATAAATGAAAAACAAATCTCCTTAAACTGCATTTCGACTACATCAAATTATTGATATGATATGAAAGCTTATATTATTCTTGTTACTCCTCGGGTAGTATATAGTAGAGAATGTGTTTACATGTCTTCCTTGAGTTCAAACAAACCATGTAGTGACATTCACAAGGTCTCACCATGTTAAATATCTGTTGAAGTTTCTCGTTGGCATAGTTGATACAAAACTGTTCAAAACTGTTGATCACAAAGGTCTCAAACCTGAGAGAAGAGAAATAACACAAGTCCTCTGTTCATAGTGTGCACCAGCAGACATGTTCTGTCACCATATGAAGAGTCTCATGACAAGACCCATTATTCTACCAACTTGAATTTCTAACTTACTCTGCTTACTTTAAGGCAGCAGCAAGAATATTTAGTACCCATGCAAACTTCCACTCCTCTGAATAGCACTTGTTCTTCAATATTTTTAAAATTTATTTTAAAAAAAACCCATGTTTTGTATCTGGTCTCTATTGCCACAACCCCTCACATTTATATGAAGCATTCTGTCACAGTGCTCTTCTTATGCCTTTTCTCAATATCAACAACAGTATTCATACTTTTGCTAGTTCTTTTCACCTAACAAAACAGGTAGGTGTTTAGGTCCCCCTCACCTCCCATTGTCACTTTCTTTCACTCCCATATTTCTACCATATATCTCTTCTGTCACTTTCTTTCATTCCCATATTTCTACCATATATCTCTTTTGTCACTTTCTTTCATTCCCATATTTCTACCATATATCTCTTTTGTCACTTTCTTTCATTCCCATATCTCTACCATATATCTCTTTTGTCACTTTCTTTCATTCCCATAATCTACCATATATCTTTTTTGTCACTTTCTTTCATTCCCATATTTCTAACATATATCTCTTTCTCTTTTCTTTCTATTTCATGGATGATTTAAAGATGTTCTATGCTCCTCATGAGTGCTCATAATCAACCACTTGGACTTCACTGTCTATATAGGATGAGGAAAAAATCATACATTGGAATGTACTAAGAAATCTGATTTGAGCTTTTTCACAGGAATGCCACAGAATGTTAAACATCTTTTTCATGATTTTCCATGACATTTCCAGGAGATTTAACATTGGTTTTTGCTGAGAATAATGTAACTGAACCCATCTCACAACAACTTTTTATGGTTCAAAATTTATTCGGTGCACATCAAATTTACTCTCTGGTTGACTGACCGTGAAGTCCAGGACAAAATTATGAATCATTGCTCTAATTTATCAAAATTTGACCCCGACTTTTTTCCTGAGAGTTGGTCATTTTTGCTGACTCTCGGCATTTTCCAGATTTGAAACATGAATGGCAATTAATTAGAAATGACTTTTTTTCCAAGACTTGCAAGGTCTAAGCTGTTTTACATTCCAAAACCAAAACAATTTCATCCCCCCCCCTTCCTTTTCCCTCCCACTTCCTCCATCCACACCAAAATTCTCCAACCTCACCCACCCAAAAATAGTAACAATGAGCAGCACTTACAGGTCTTGCAATATTAAATTATTACGCCTTTACGCCATTGTTAGCAGAGTTGGGCACTGGATTTAATGGAAGCTCTGATGTGGTATGTAAATTTAATAATTTTTTTTGCAGCTTGTGGACGACACAGTGTTTATTTTATATACACTTTTACATCCAGAATCCCGCAGTGCTCACCCGTATATATCAAGGACTCCAATAGTATAGTATGTAAATTTAACTAGCGTACAGGAGCGTACAGTATTCACTCATATACACCAGACTGATGCAGTGCTCATATGTACATATAACATATCAAAGACTTCAATGGTGTGGTAGGTAATTTAACTATTAACCATTATCTCAAGAACCATATGGTGTTTACTTGTATACACCCAGAACCATGCAGCGTTTACCGACATATATCAAAGACTCCAATGGTGTGGGTAGGTAAATTTAACTATTAACCATTATCTCAAGAACTGTATGGTGTTTACTTGTATACACCCAGAACCATGCAGCGTTTACCCACATATATCAAGGACTCCAATGGTGTGGTAGGCAAATTTAAGTTTTAACCCATATCTCAAGAACCAGATGGTGTCTACTGGTATACACCCAGAACCCTGCAGTGCTTACCCGTATATATCCAAGACTCCAATGAACTTGTGTGTCTTGGCGGAACTGTGGAGTGCCTTGTTGATCTGGGTCACAATCCAGTCAAACATTCGTGAGTAGATGGTCTTCACAAGGGCGTCTCGGGCAAAACTGGCCTGCGAAAATGAGGACAGTTGGTGAGTGATAATGTGGGGCAAAGCATGTTCTAATTCTTTCAGGCATTTGTTACTGACCACCTGTGAAGCCTTTGTGAGGCACTAGGATACCCACATCCTTTGTCTCAAATACATGTATGTATAGGTTTACGGTGTGTATTTGTGTGTCTGAGAAGTAAAGAGAAGTGTGTGTGTGTGTGTTTGTTTGTGTGTGTGTGTGTGTGTTTGGTGGTGGGAAGGGGGGGTGGGGGGTGAGAGAGGGAGAGAGTAGTAAAAGACAATGTGTGCAAGTCCTGGTATACATGGGAGTATCTGCATGCATGAGTATTTTTCTTTATGTATATCTGTAAAACATACCATTGTAATCACTGTAACAAAGACACGTTTCCCTTGTGGATGAATAAACGTATCTTATCTCATCTTATTTTACTATGTAGATATGGTGCGTAAGACCTTGGTAAAGATCCAAGCGCTCAATGTTTGCAACAGCCTCGCAATAACTGCTTCAGTCTAAACCTTGGCAGGGAACACTCCACCAAACAGAAACACTGACAACGATTCTCCAGATCTCCCGTTCCGTTTCCCGTGCCCAAAAAAAATAATGTGACCGTGTGAGTGGTCTGATCAAGGTCTAATTGTCTTTCTGTATCTTCCAGTGACATAACCAAATCTTCACCCCCTTTCAATTTTCCCCTCACACCCACTTCTTCCTCCTTTCACCTTTCCCTCCTCTCAACCTTCCTCATAATTCTCCTGAGCTGTGACTATGCCAGTGGTTTTATCGGAATTTCAGTGACTGTATTTTTTGATGACATAACCACATCTTCACTGCCTTCCCATCCCAAAATCCCCCCTCCTTCCCATCTCCTCCTTGCGTACCTCTCCTTCCCTCAACCTGTGATACTGTGAGTAGTTTCTTCAAGAGTTTCACTGACTGTATTCTCTGATGATCTGAGCACATCTTCACATCTTCCAAATCTTCCTTTCCCCTTCCTCTCTCGACCTTCTAACTTTCTCCACTTTGTTTACGGTCCAAATCTTTTAATGACACAACCACACCCTCACCACCACTCTCCCCTCCTCACCTGTGACTCTATGGGTGGTTTTGTCAGAATTTCATTGACTGTCGGCATCCTTCTGTGACACAACCACATTTTCACCTTTCCAGGGTTAATACAGCTCCTTGAACATTTTTTTCAAGACTTTTTCCAGACTTTTCAAAACCTCAATTTCAAAATTCAAGACCCACAACTCATGACACGACAACCGCCATGAACAAAGAAACACAAAGGGTGCACACACAATATCTCACATCTCAACTGTGCCCATCGTGTTGTGCTCATTTCATGAAAAAAAAATTCACCTCTCTTCACCTGTAACTCTGTGAGTGGTTTTGTCAAAATTTCACTGACTGTCTGTATCTTTCTGTGACACAACCACAACTCCACCTCCCCCAATATTCCCTCTTCCCCCACCCTCTGCCCCATCCCATGTCCCTCCCCTCCTTCCCCTTCACCTGTGACTCCGTGAGTGGTTTTGTTAAAATTTCACTGACTGTCTGTATCTTTCTGTGGCACAACCACAACCTCACCTCCCCCAATATTCCCTCTGCCCCCACCCCGTGTCCCTCCTCTCCTTCCTCCCTCACCTGTGACTCCGTGAGTGGTTTTGTCAGGGTTTCGTTGACTGTCTGTATCTTTCTGTGACACAACCACATCCTCATCTGAGACTCCTCTATTGCCAGCAGTTTGCACATCAAAGACAGGGCTGGATCCTTGGCCTNTCATTTCATGAAAAAAAAATTCACCTCTCTTCACCTGTGACTCCGTGAGTGGTTTTGTCAAAATTTCACCGACTGTCTGTATCTTTCTGTGACACAACCACAACCTCACCTCCCCCAATATTCCCTCTGCCCCCACCCCGTGTCCCTCCTCTCCTTCCCCCCTCACCTGTGACTCCGTGAGTGGTTTTGTCAGGGTTTCGTTGACTGTCTGTATCTTTCTGTGACACAACCACATCCTCATCTGAGACTCCTCTATTGCCAGCAGTTTGCACATCAAAGACAGGGCTGGATCCTTGGCCTGCATACACAGGAGGAATATGCACAGTATGTTCCATCAATATTACACATCATATTGTCACACTTAGTCCACATTTGTCTAATTCAAATTTGGAGGAATTTAGCACTCAACACCGGTTGCTTAAAGCAAAACAATGGGGCAAATGTGAGTTAGCTTATAAAATTGGCATATTATAATACTGAGTCAAAACTTTACACTTGCTTTAATAAGAAAAAGAAGAGAATGAGAGATCATAGTAATATAAAGAACTCAAATCATCTAAAAAAAAATGACTTAAGCAAATGTAGAATGAGCGTGACGATATGTCAACTGTGATGTCATTTTGTTCAAAATTTTAGATCCCTTCTTATGACTATACGTGATTATGTGTGTGAGCTCAAAATCATGTGGACATAACACGTTTAGAGGAACATGTTTTCTTTATGAGCAATTCTGTTTCTTTTTCTATGTTTCATTTACTGATAAAACACCAATTTACTCATTCAAGGAGAGTACACGGTCAATCGAATTACGTTTGCCTTCCGCCCAGTTAAAGTGAGACTTATCATCACACTCATTCCACATTTGCCTAAGTTATTTTTTGAGATTTTCAAATACTGAGCGCTCTAAAACTGTAATTCAAAACAAAACAATGAGGCAGGTAGAACAAAACAATGAGGCAGGTAGAACTAAACAATGAGGCAGGTAGAACAAAACAATGAAGCAGATAGAACAAAACAATGAGGCAGACAGAACAAAACAATGAGGCAGGTAGAACAAAACAACGAGGCAGGTAGAACAAAACAACGAGGCAGGTAGAACAAAACAACGAGGCAGGTAGAACAAACCAAAGGCAGATGTGATTTAGCTTGTAAACTAAGGGATAATTATAATAACAAGTCAAAACCTACACTTGTTGTGACAGAAGAAAGAAGATAGTGGAAGATCAGAGAAATATAAACAACTCAGATCATCAAAATAATAACTGAGGCAAATGTGGAATGAGCATGACAAAATGTCAGAACACTATGGTCTGAGAAATCAGGGTGAAAAGTTGACCTAGGCCTTCTGACAATGAGTTTTAGTTGGCTGCAAAAAAATTAAAGGTACAATCATATCTGGACACAAAAATATTGACAATGTTCTTCCCTTTGATGTTGATCTTTCCCATGCTTTCCCTCATTCCTTCACTCACCAGAATCTCACAGAACTCTTCTTTCTTTTCCCAGATGTTGACCTCTACCACACCCCATTCCACCAATGGCCATATACATAATCCACACATGATGTACTGCGTTAACCAACGTGAACACTGCTGAAGTTTTGGAAGCTTCCAGTGTTTACCGCACTGCGTTAACTAACATAAGGATTATGCATAGAGCCACAGGATTATCCCTCCTTCTTTCTGAATCTCATGTTGTCCCCACACCTCCATCTGACAATCCCCTATATCCCCAACTCACCGGAATCTCGCAGGACTCTCCTTCCTTCTCCATGATGTTGACGTTACCAAAATGCAAAATGGCACTGAGAATACGGAATATCATCAGCTGGTCCTTCTCAGGGAATCCTAGTTGGGAGGAAGAGAGGAGAAAACAAAGAAGGTTAAATCAGTCAGTCACCTGTATGGGTTGGAGCTGGCTATCGTCTATGCTTACCATTACATGGAGTGAGTTGAACATCTATTGTTCCACTGCAAATGTCTGACGGACCTGTGATGCTGGCTTCTTTCACAACCCCCCTAACCATTGACAACATACTATACACAACTGAAGAATACATGAGCTTTTGTCCGAGAGGCAATGGGCTGTCAAGAACATATTACTCACAGCTGAAGGGGCTTTATTATCATCATCATCATCATCATCATCATTATCGTCTGTGCTGGGATGTTATTGAATATGCATCTTACTAGTATATTCACCCATTCACCAAAGGAGTAAGAGAGGTTTCGAGGGTTGCCTGCGCAAAGGCCGTATCATTATATGAATTATTAAAGAAAGATAATGCCTTTGCGCAGGCACCCCTCAGTTTGCAACAATAGGTAGCAAAAGAAACATCATGGTAATTATAAGTAAGCCTATTATAGAGCTGTCGCACCATAAATATTATCAAATTCTGTAACACGGTAAACATCTAGCCTGTGTGCCCATCCCTGCAAACTGCATCTAGCCAGCCAACAAGACCATAGTCATGCAAGATGGATAACAATAGTTTAGTTACCTGCTATGGCATTCAAAAGTCACTGAGAGATCATTTCAAAGTTTTCTTGCTTTCTTTGAATTTTTACTTCATCTCTTACTGATCCAGTCACTCGCCAAAAACCCAAAAGACACAACTACAAATAACAACACATCTTTTGTGAATTTTGGGTTGTACTCAGTAGCTTCGTCATGGCATTCTCGATGTCACAAATTTGAGCTTTGATTCTTTTGTACAGATGTAGAGCTTTGTATTATTCTGTTCACTATTTTATTACGCCTTTTCTAATGACAGTATGTGAATCTGTGTATGAGCTCAAAATCGTTCCGTTATACAGATGTAGATCTTTGTATTATTTTGTTCACTATTTTACGCCTTTTCTGATGACAGTATGTGAATCTGTGTATGAGCTCAAAATAATTCTTTTATACAGATGTGTAGATATTTGTATTATTTTGTTCACTATTTTATGCCATTTCTGATGACAGTATGTGAATCTGTGTATGAGCTCAAAATCATTCTTTTATACAGATGTGTAGATCTTTGTATTATTTTGTTCACTATTTTATGTCATTTCTGATGACAGTATGTGAATCTGTGTATGAGCTCAAAATCATTCTTTTATACAGATGTGTAGATCTTTGTATTATTTTGTTCACTATTTTATGCCATTTTTGATGACAGTATGTGAATCTGTGTATGAGCTCAAAATCATAAGAACATAACAAGTTTATGAGGAATCCGGATTCTTTTAGTGTGTTTCCGTTTTATTCTACACATCATCCATGTGGAACACGATATAATACAAAGGAACAAACTTAATATGGACAAGCTTAGTACACAAACACAGATACTGAGCACATTTTGTTTGGTCCCGATTTTTCTTTTCAGAGGGTATGGGTATGGTTGATATGTTCTTCTGTAGGTAAGTATACTTTTGGTTGGTTCTAAGGGGTACACATTATCGGTGTTCAGCTGTGCTTGAAAATGGATGACAGGCAAAGGTCAAATTTCTAAGCACACTCACTCAAAATATAAGATCATAAGAAATTATCAAATGACATTACTTGCTATCATAGAATGTTGGGGATGTGACAATGCAAGTGTATACTGGCAATGCTATCATTAAGCATAAGCAAACACAGCCAGGATGATAAAAACAGACAAGTGTTTGTTAAGCTGCCCTGTTTGCTTAGAGATACACTTGCTAGTGTAGCTATGTGCCCCACCAACACCGCACCATCATGAGTACCAATCTGTCAATGTCAATGTTGGAACATAAGACAATATGAAAACCAGTACAAAAAAATGGCAAGTTTCTAACTACATCTAGCCACATATGGAATACCTAGTGTGGTAAAAGCCTCCCTAGTCCTACTCAGTTCCTCAGCATCGTCCACATCTCTGATCTCTGGCGCTGCCCCCTGGCTGGTATAGAAAAAGTCATCGGGAGATCCTGGATGGAGAAAAGAAAACAATGTTTGCTTTTAACTTTTACAGTGGCTGTAGGATTGAGCCCGCATGGTACATACATATAGTGGAGCAGTGTGGCCTAATGGTTATGGCATTGGACTCAAGATCGTAAAGTTGTGGGTTTGATTCCCGATCACAGTCATGTTGTAAGTGCCTTGGGAAAGCATTTCACTCACGTTTTCCTCACTCCACCCATCTGTAATAAGGCCAGTGAAAGATACTGTCAGAATGCTAGTGATCAGCGGCTATAACAAGTTAACATGTTTAACAAGTTTATTAGGAATAAACCCAGATCGCATATGTGGTACATGGGCAATGTAAATGGCAACAGCAGTTTACGCTTCCCCTAGAGAGCTGAGAAAGTCCTAGAGGGATCAAGTCTGCTGGGGTAATAACAGTGTGAAGTCATGTCAGCAGGCAGTAGTCTAGATATGACATCTATAAACCACATTATTATAATGACATTTTGGCCCTGAAATTAAATCACCCAGAAAGTCACATTTTGTAATACATGTTATTTCAATTAGTTTAAAATCTACTGGTTATCACTCTGATGTGAACTTTTATCATACAGAGCCATGAGATTAAGAGTTTGTCTGTTCACATCAAAGTTTGAATATCCCCATTTCCATTATCGTGTTCTAATATTTCTGCATCTTTTGCTCCACTTTTTGCTGGGAACTCAATTCACAAATTTACAACTGGATAAATTAATAAGTAAGTAAATAAATAAACAAGTAAATGAATAAATGAATGAATGAATGAATGAATAAATGAATGAATGAATGAACGAACAAACAAACAAACAAACAAATGAATGAACAAACAAACAAATGGATATGAATGAATACAGTAACTAGATTGATAAATTATTGTATGAAAAGTTAATACAAGTTAATACACATGGACATAGGCCTATGTAAAGGTACAAAC
>JAWQUT010000785.1:14440-36634 GCA_033807755.1 Ellobium chinense
CACACACACACACACACACACACACACACACACACACACACACACACACACACACACACACACACACAGACACACACACATACACACACACACACACACACATACATATATAAACAAACAAACGGTTTTGATCAATTCCAGAACATATTTCATTTGATCAATTCCCTGAGCTAAAGCATTAAATTTATTTTTGATTGAATACTGGGTGAAATTGTGCGAATAACAGGTGGAACTTCCTGGTGATATCAATCAATTACCGGATCATGATATGAAGTTTATTAAGAATCATGTTTACAATGCCTTGTGATTATCAGGTCTATTCCCTCACCATTGTTAAGAAAAAAACGTTACTTTCTCAACAAACCATTAAGTTATTTTCCTCAAACCGATAAATTTTTCCAACGAACGATCCCTCGATCAGCTGTTAACCGGAAATCTATTCAGTGCCCTACTTTCGATTTTTGCCAGCTGCCATCCATGATGGGACTCCGCTGCAAGAAAACGGGAGAATTGATTAAATGTTAAGCATGAGGAGACAGTGCATGGGTTAGCTAATGTATATCTAGAGGTCTGTACAGTTTAGATCTAGTTCTATATTTAACTGTATGAAGTGTGCACGACGCTGACTCTGAAGAGCGAAAACTGTAACAGCCTAGTTATAGTAATTCCTGGCCGTGAACTGGTGAAGGCGAAGGGTCAATGACTCCAACACTGGACGGCTGTGTCGGTCGGTGCCAGCTGAGGTCGACCTGCTGCATCGTTCAAATTTGCACGCGTAGTTTCATAGTTGTGTCGGGACCGAGTCAACATTTTATCCATTCTCGTTGCATGCCATGATGGTTGGACTGAAAATCAAAGTGGTAAACTAAGACTAAGAGTAAGAAGATTTTTAACAAAACACGCTGGATTATGATCATCATCGTTCTCACGGTTCTGGGTTCAGGCTTATCACCGAAGGGACTCTGTGAAGTGTGTAGCCTGTGAACGGATAGAAAGCTTTGATATGTTTCACATATTTTCATTTCAAACTGAGCTTTGCAGCAATAAAGGAAAAAAATAAAAACAACCTACTAGGTCTGTGGGCAAGATAGGCCACATATTGAGTGATGAAAGGTATCATAGGGAGGCAGAATGAGTACAGTATAAATTAAATGAGGGGGAGGAATTCCATATGTGTGCCAGAAAGATTTCTGCATGCAACACACTGAACCAACAACATACCAAACCTTAACCCAGACCCTGGTCATAACTCTAACCCTAACCCTAACCATGACCCTGGGTTAGGGTTAGGGTTAGGGTATGTTGTTGGTTCGGTATGTTACATGCGAAAATTTTTCTGGCACACATATGGAATTCCTCCCAAATGAGGAATAGTTTGAGTGACAGATAACTTTAATTAATAGTGATCTTTGGAAATGCAAAATAGTGGGGATGGAAATATCAAATAGCAGCAGAGGGAAGGGGCATGCAAAAATTTCACTTCACTGATTTTTTTCCTTTTTTTTAAAGTGAACTGCAGAAATGGTAAAACAGTCCTATTGGACTGGATGTTATGTGTTAAGTGATTGTGAATGATAAACAGTAAGGACTGTGAAATTGCCCACAACATTTTAAGACACTTTTGCATGCAAGATACAATCTTGCAAATCAAGTGTAAGAAGTGAGGCTACTGCAGCTGAGATTTTCAACATTATTCTGTCATTACCACCATGATCTCTGGCAAGGTAGGTTGATTCAGGATTCTTTGGCTGTGAATGAATGTGAAAACAAAAACTTGTTATTTTTCCATTTTTTATTTTTTGACTGGCCAAAAATCATACTTTAACCGAGCAAGAAGCCTGGTCTTGGAAAGTTTATTAGCTGTGAAAAGCCATAATTCATTTATAGAACAGTTTGGGATTGTAATTTGGTGCATTTAACTCCTGTTTCATAATTCATACAGACAGCATTTCATCACTGTGCTCTCATAATAGCCGAAGTCAGATTTGGGCCAAAATGAAATAGGGGTTCTGTGGTTTTATATTATAAAAGAGAGGCCCATGCAGCTGTGCAAAGATTTATACCAGTCGTTTCTGCTAGGCCATTAAAACAGTCCTTCCATGTTTTCCTCTGCACTGTGAAAAATGACATAGGCCATAATGAAAATAAAAATTTATGGAATGGAAAACACATCATATTTTTGCATCTCTAAAACAATAATCTTGTGGAGTAAACACATTGATGAAAATAAGGAATCTAATTTTCTTCCAATTTTCTTCACCATGAAATGAAAACTACAAATAAGTAGTGTGTACAGGATTCATTTCTTGAAGAAATTACTATCTTATTCAATATGAAGGAAAGAATTTGCCGAGCTGTTATAATTTAAATTGTGTTGCTTGAGCTTTGTTATAAATGTTGTTATGAAGTAGACCATTAAGAAAATAACAATGGTATATGATGTATTGTTATGTAAATAAATATTGTCTCTCTTGTCACTGTATCCCAACAGGTTCCCTTTATGTTTGCTCGAGTCCTGGTGAGCAGTCACACACAGATCTGTCAAGGGAGACAACTACTTCAATTATTTAGAATGGCAACTGTTGATGTAAGCAGAACAGCTGCGAGCTTTCAGCACGACAAGGCATACATTGATGGGAAATGGGTGGCAGCCAAGTCGGGGAAAACTTTCAAAGGTTGGTCACGTTAAGAGTTTTCAGTCTTAACCTCTGTAGCGCCAGAACTAGGTATAGATATTCTAATTTAACCATATCAATGGGTGAAGCAGATGGTGATTTCATTTGTCATTAAATGCCAACCAAGAGATGCTCAGGTCAGTCTAGCTGGCCTGGTATTGAAGTGGTCAGGTGGTACCGGGCCCAGTGAAGCAATGGCACAGTGCAATCAGCTGACACAATCAGAAATTCTGGCCATGCTGGAGGCAGAGCATCATGAGATTTTTTAATACTGAGGTAATGTTGTGCTAGCTCATGCTTTGTGAGTGATTGCAACACATTCTAAGAAAGAAGAAAGTAAGTTTCATGATGGCTGACTAAAGGAAGGAAAAGAATGCCCTTATTGAGCAATTGGTTGATTTTATTACAGCTGAGAATGACTTGGCAGCTTATCAGTGGGTCCAAATTGATTGAAAAGTTATGTCTGGCCTCTTAATTTTGTTTTGTGGACATTTAACCAAGTGGCTCTTGCAAAGTTGAATGTCTGGCCCACTTGCCTCACCATTGCTTCATGGAAGAGAGGTGTTGAATTAGTTGAAAAACAACTATGGCACAGTATTATGTTACACGAGGAAATGTAAATTTGGTCATATTATATTTGATTTGTTGTGTGTGTATTCCAATCTCAGGATGGAAACCTGAGGTCTTAGTTACTAACTCATGTTTCAAATAGTGATAAAATGTTTCTGTCAAATCAATATTAACCTGAGTCAGATATGGCCATGGGTGTAATACAATACTTGAAACTTACAGTGTAAGTAGTTTTGACTAATTGCTCTACATAATATTATGAAGTTTTATTTTTACTTCAGTGAATATTTTGTCTAGTTTTACTTCAATGTAAATAGAACCAATTGCTGGTTACAGAGTTATATTCAATAGTGTAAAAAAAAAGATTTAGATTTATGTAAAATGAAAAGTGCATTTGATGGTGTTAAGTCAATATATTCACCTGCCAAAAGCTTAGAGAGTGTCTCATTAATCATTAAATATAGATATCTTGAATAATCCCCGGACTAGAGCAGTATGACGTAATAACAGTTTCATAAGACAGTTCTCAGACTAACCCAGGCCTTTTTGACCTGACATCATAAATATGTAACTGCTAGAATGACTGCCAACTCTACAGTTGCCATGATTGAGGAGTAATGCTGACAGTAAATGATCTCAAGAACAAAGTGACAGAGAGACAGCAGTGTCTTATATGCCAGCAGTTACCAGTGGAAGTCGTGGAAGTCAGACAGGAGTTTATTTTGGCAGGCAGTCTGAATCATCTGAAAATAGTGAAAACATGAAAAGTAAGAGATACTCTTGCAGAAACTCTAGCAGAAGTGAACTAACTTTACTGAGACTAAATATCTGCTGAGGAGTAGAGAATGGCATCTTGCCCAATCCACGGATGTGGATTCCTGGAATAGCTGTTGACCATATGATTTGTTTCTGGGCATGTCTCCCTCCCAAACATGAGTACAGTGGAACTACATGTAGTAAGACGTCTAGTACAGTTTGGTTGCCTGAGCTCAGGTGCACTAAGGGGCACAACTTCTGGGTTATGACACATCTGCGTTATGGCACCATGACATCAGAGCGCATTTGCTGTTGTTTATTACTCACCAAATGTGTTGACATTCTGCTGTTATACTCTCATAGCTGACATTTGATTAAAAATCTAATTTTTCATAACAATTCTTCCCTATGTTTGTTGTGTGTTAACCCATTAAGTGCAAGCATCAGATGTTTTCACATATTGGAAGCAGTGCAAGTGGAATTTATTTGCTTGTTGAAAGTGCTAGCAATGAGCTTGTATGCTGTCTTAGAATCAGGGAAGCAGCAAACTTCAATGTGAAAATGCCAAGTGATAAGATGGCCGACACTGGGTCAAGCAGCAAATGAAGGGTGTTCCATTGACGGCAGGTGCCCAGTGCTACTAGAGTTAAAATTTCAGACCATAACATAAAAAATTGTGTCCTTATAATATTTCTATTAACATCTGTAAACACTTCTCTTAATACAGAATTATATGGTCTTTTTTTTTTTTATTATAAAATTATACAAAATGTGATTTATGGGATTCTTGTAGCAAAGTTTTAATACGGATCATGAATGATTTAATAAGTGATGGGGAGCAAGGGTGGGGTGGGGTGGGGTGGGGTGTCACTTAGGAAAGTAGTATCATTACACCAGTGCACCGTCTTCCTAATACAAAATGATTCTGTGGATTATTATGAGAATGTTGGTTAAGCAGTTAAGCACACAATGTGACAATGTCACATATGAGAAAGTGTCATTATAACTATGCGTTTGAGTGCTTGAAATGTTTTTTGATATGTTGAACTGCACTAGCATCAGTGTGCTACCTGTAGACCCATGAGATTTTACTAGCAATTTATCTGTTGTTGATCAGTGTTGAATCCTGCCACTGGTGAAGTGCTGGGAAGTGTCCCAGACATGGACAGGTCAGATGTCCAAGCAGCCATAGATGTGGCATTCAGAACCTTTAACACTTGGAAAAACACAACTGCCAAGGTAAGACACAGAAGGGCCAGTAATAACAATAATGTCTGTGCAATGGGAGACAAGAAATGGATTCAGCGAGAGAAAGTTCAGAGCGTCCTAATTTGACAAGATTTTTTGTTTTTTTTCCTCAGTCACATTGACAGTTTAAGAATAATAATATGATGAAAGGAGAGTGATGTCAAACAGGAAATGTCATTCCAAGGTCATTTTACAGCAACATTACAAGTGTGAAGAAACATGAAGCTGGCAAAAGAAAGTGTAAATGCAGAAAATAATTACATATACAGTAACAGAAGAGTGAGAGAATTTTATCTAGAGAATAAAGAATTCTGTCTTCTGCAAAATTTATACGTTTTCCTCAACATGTAAATAACATTATTTTTTCTCATAAGGTGTCATTGCTGAAACAAGTATTTGTAAAAAGTCTTTGTATGTGTTCATTGTTTCAGTAAATTCAAATAGTCACTTGTTATGGAATGATGACAACTTCGTCTAGAAATGTGATGAGTTACACAGACAAGACATGAAATTAAAAACAAAAAAATGACATGATATATTATCACTTAGTGTTTTCCTATCGTCTCTCTGTCCAGGAGCGAAGCGTGATCTTGAAGAAATGGTATGAACTTTGTATGCAGCACAAGAAGGAACTGGCAACTCTGCTCACTTTGGAAATGGTAAGAACTTAACTACACATTTACAGATCTACACATCTACACACTTACACATCTACACATCTAACTGAGAATGGTCAAAATATTTCCGCCAAATATGAATTGATTAAAGCTTTGTTTGAGTGAAACTTGCTTAGGTGCAGCTGTCAGCTGGTTTTTGTACTTTTACATTTTTCACCATCAAAACATAATTCCATTTCCTTGCCTGCTTTTTGCAAAGCTCCAGTTCTCTTCTCTGGATATAATTTATTATTAAATTTACTTTGTGGACTGGTTCCTTGAAATTCAAATGTGTGAGATTCTATCATAGTTTGATCTTGTCTTTATTCAGGCATAGGGGAGGAACTCCTTATGAAGGCAGCATAGGTTTTGTACCCATTCACATGAATCTTCATTAGTCTCATCAGTCAGTCATGAATTTGTCTTTACAGTCTACACCTTAAGCACATGTGTTGTTACCAACCATATTCTTGTATCTGTCTCATGTCTGGTGTCATTAAATTAACCCTTGGGGCAGCAGAGATATTGATAACCTTAAACAGCCTCTACGGTTTAAGCAACTAATGAATGAATTCACAGTATTTATTGCTACCTGATCACCCACAAAACATAAAGAATATATAGAGTGTTTTGGTAACAAAATGGTCAATGACAAATTACACAAGGTGGCTATAACAGGATATAAGTCGGTGGATGCTGCATGACTCTGATGAAAGTGTAACCTTGCAAGAGTTGAGAACCTTCCAGCATGAGGAGAGAGGAATGTACATTATTTTTGTAATGGAATAACCAACCATGTATTCAGTAGCAACCAAGCCTCCACAACTGTCATTTCAGGGCAAACCCCTGGCAGAGGCTGAGGGAGAGGTAGTCTATGGTTCTGGTTTCTTGGAGTGGTTTGCAGAGGAAGGCAAACGCATGTACGGTGACGTCATTCCATCTCCGGCTTCCAACAAGAGGATGCTGGTCCTGAAGCAACCCATTGGTGTGGCTGGGATGATCACACCGGTATGATTCTTGATGATGTAGTTGGATGTGATGTGCTTATCATAGTTTGAAATGTGCACTCGTTATTTTGTCCAACTTGTTGATTCATGCAGTTAAGTCAGCTCTGTGTAAATGCAACAGCTCTGGAGCATGAAAACCATTGAGATTAAAAGGAATTTTTGGGTATCTAGTGACTGTGTATTATAGAAAAATATTTTGTTATCTGACATGATTATGATGAAGTGTGGATCAGAATGAAGCAAAGTTGACTGCATTTCTTGTCTACAATTTCTGACCCATCTTCATTGACAGAAATTGGTAAGTAGTGTTGTCATAGTTGTACTGGGTCACTCTGTAGGTGCTTGAAGTTTTTGATGATAGCTGACCAATGTAGAAGTTGATGGGTTTTCCAGTGAGGAGAGAAGAGAAAAGAAAGGAGTCAAACGTGTTGAGCTGATCATCTCAGCCAGTGCAACCATTCTGAAATTTAGAATTGAAGGGCTGCATATTTTGGAGCCAGTGGAACTGTTTAAATATCTTGAATGCTTTTATATTTCATTGTATAATGTTTTTAAGGCCTAAATGTTTAGTGTATATAATCCTCATGAATAAGTTACATCAAATTAACAGTTGATGGGTAAATATGATTGACATTTATATTACAGTGGAATTTTCCTAATGCCATGATCACCCGCAAGGCTGCTGCTGCCATTGCTGCAGGATGCACTGTTGTCTTGAGACCAGCTGAAGATACGCCTTTCTCCGCCCTAGCTTTGTGTGAGGTAAGAGTAGAGTGATGGTTCAATGGCTCAGTGATTCAGGATCGTTTTCTCAAGTTTAGGCCTTTGAAAATTATTTTCAGAAAGCTTTGAGCAGTTGCTCATCAGTTTCAAGAAATTTAAAAGTTTAAAATGATGAAAAAATAGATGCTGATTCATGACATCAAGGTCTGTGGGTAAGTTTCAGCTGAGACATATAGTCAGTATATGTCGTTTTATATGCCAGAGAGAAAGAGAGAGGGAGAGGGAGAGTGAGAGGGAGAAAGAGAGAGAGAATGAGCATTGATTTCAGAAAATAATGCAGATATTACATTGATTTATCACTGGGTCATGCTTTCTGGAAATGATTGACTTGATATACAGTATGCAGAAGGTTTACACAGTTTTTAACATCCGCTAGGGCAAGGTGGTCTTGTTTGGAAAATGGAGATACACAAATATCAGGGAGAAAATCACAATGTTGCTCACAAGTCAGTGATTTGTTTCAGCTGGCCGAGAAGGCCGGACTTCCTGCAGGTGTCCTCAATGTCGTGACTAGTAACAGAGATAATGCTGGACCCATTGGTAAAGAACTGTGTGAGAACCCTCTGGTGGCCAAGATATCATTCACTGGCTCCACAACTGTTGGCAAGGTACAGTGTGTTGTTTACGGTAGGGGCTGGCAGGGGTTCTCATGGTATGATTTATAACCTTATGGATGAATTTGTTTCTTGAATAGCTTTGTCTGTGTTAGTATCTCCCTGTTGTACAAAGAGCTTCAGATGTGATTTGATGGGATGTTTTATTTTAGGCCTAGTTATTTTATAAGCTCTAATTTGGCTCTAAGCTTGAAAGCCTGAAACATGTATATCAGTTGAAAGAGTTCAGTTTTCAGAACATGTGATAAAGGATCACTTATGTGTAAATAAATAATTGCCCTTTTTTTTTTTTAAAGTAGAAATTGTATATGCATGGCCACTGTGAGAATCAAGTCACTGGTGGAAAATCTCCTCTCCTATTGAGATGAATGATGATTTTAAAGTAAGGAATACAACACTGTGATGGCCTGCAGGGCTTATTGCTTGATAGCTCATTATGACATGTTGAAATACAAATAGTTTACAGATCGTCATAATAATATCCAACACTTACCTCATCTGTCGTGTTTCTGTTTTTAGATTCTCCTGTCTCAGTGTGCCAGCACAGTGAAGAAGGTGTCCTTGGAGCTGGGAGGTAACGCACCGTTCATCGTATTTGACAGCGCTGATGTTGATTTGGCTGTCACAGGACTCATGGGATGCAAGTTCAGATGTTCTGGTCAGGTGAGTAGTTCAGGTCAGGGTCAGGTGATTGAATGACAACAGGACTAGTGTGAATCATGGCTCTGTTTCAGCATTATATCCTGCAGCTAGGGTCAAGGTTCTGTGTTCAATGCCTGCAAGTATTCTTCTTTCTGTGTTAGCGTCTTCCAGGGTGGAGAAAGTACATGAAGTACACTCAAGTAAATCTATCTTGTATTTAAAACATAACTATATTTACTTCTGTACATAGAATAAATGTGATTCAGAGGTTGTATGTACCTATAATATACATACATAGTGGCCTGTTTGTACAATTCATGTTTGTTTGATGGTCATATGATTCTTGAACACTATATTCACCATGTTCATTTTACTTTACCTGATAGATTCATTGTTGTAGAAATGGTCAGTTGATGAGCTGTACCAGTAATTTACCTCCTCAGAGGGGTCTTGGGACTGAGAGAGGAATTAGCTTGACAAGACCAGGGTACACATATTATTAAGGGTCTGATAACATGAGTATGGAATCTATAAATCTACCACTATGTGGAGTCATCTAGCCATGCCGCCATAGTATTAAATCTCTTGTTTCCTTCATTACAGACTTGCATCTGTGCCAACCGTGTCCTGGTCCAAGAAGGAATCTATGACAAATTTGTCCAGGCATTGGCCAAGGCTATGAGTGGCCAGCTGAAGATTGGTGACGGCCTGGCAGCGGGAACCACACAGGGTCCTCTCATCAACATCAAGGCTGTGGAGAAGGTGGGTTTCTCTCACATCAGTTCAGGCCATACAATGCAACCCATAGATTGTGGGCACATTTCTGCTGTTAATATGAAGAACCTAGTATCTACGTATCTGGGTCAAATGGACATTTTTATATCGTTAAAATCGTTGGATAATTTTGGGTCTGATAATCTTAGTTTGGCATCGATACCTCATTTTTAAAGGCTTCTATAGTAAAAATTGTATATACTTTTTGACCTAATGATAACGATGCGACTGTTCTATCAACAGTTATTAAAAGAAACAGTTTTTCGTCATTTGTAGCAAAACATGAAAATGGTAGATACTAGGTTCTTCATTTTAACAGCAGATTCTTAGTCAGGCGTAAATCTTAATACCCATTGCCCCTCCTCTGTGTTATTGTTAAAATACCTTTTTATGATTGGGCTTGAAGAGTGAAAATCCGGCAATTAGACAAGTGCCTCACCCTCATACAAATGTTTGCATAAGTAGGTGGTTTGACAGCTGGTGCGTGGATAAAATTGTTTCACTCAGTGATTAGAGGCTGACTACCAGGAGGTATCATCTGTTATATATTTGGCAACTTAGAAACACGTGTCACTTTTGCTGCCAAACCACTGTGGCTACAGACTTCAAGTTTGGCATGACGGTACAAAAAGATACATCTGGAATTGCAGAATTACGAAAAATATATTTTACAAAAAACTCTGACCCTTTTGCAGCTTTTGGCAATCCTGATCCGCAAACTTTCATCAGAGGATGATGTCATCAAAATTTGTGTTCGTGAAATATTCATTGGCGGGAACAAGAGCTGAATTATGCCAGGGCGAGAGGAGGGGATAGAGAGACACACACACACACAATAAGAAAACTGTTCAGTGTAAGTTTGGTTATCCCCTCTTTCCTCTCCCCCACCCCTCCCCCAGCAGGGCTCTGGACCTCAGCTAGTATGTTACATAAGTGGATGACAGGGATTGTATGTAACATCATACATAGCTGCCAAGTGTCCCGTATTATACGGAACTGTTCCATATTTTGGTCCATAATCCGTAAATCCGATATCAGCTCAGTGAGTCCGTATTTCAAAAACCCGTTCTAAACTCGTGTGCCGTGGCTTGTCGGCAACGCAATATTTTAACCTCCGATGTGCTCTTTTCGGCAATCGACGGTAAAGTTCGGTAATTGTGAATTGCCGTATGCGAACCGGATGTTTCTATCGCTCATTTCTGGTTCTGCCTACTACCTTTGTTCCTTTTAATTTTGGATGTTTGAAACTTGGCAGCTATTTGGTGGGGGACCCCCCCCCCCCCCCCCCCCCCCCCAAAGAAAAAAATACCTGTCTANATACTATCCGCCGCGACAGGGTGTTCCTTATTTGGATTTTTGAAACTTGGCAGCTATGCATCATACATGTGAAGTCTTGTCATTTCACATATAAAATATGAGAATACAGTTTAAATTACAGTGGATTTGGCTTAGTTCAGTTTCACTGGGACTGTCACAAGAGATTCAGTAAACAGGAACCACTTTACGATTTTAACTAGGGATGTAACTGAACTGGTACAGTATTTTTATTTATACATATAGTTATTTCCATTGCAGACAGAAATTTGGATATGACCACTTTGCTGCAAACATTCCTTTCTTTTGACTTTGTGAGCCCAGGAAAGAGAAGTGGTAGCCTTGAGAAGAGCTGTTTTTAAGCTTCATCCCTAAGACATCTTTTGGTCCGTTTCAGTTCCGATATGTCAACCTCTTAAGACATTTTAAGACTGAACTTTGAAGATCATTTTATTCTTCCTAAAGGAAGCCACCATCTTGAAGGGCACACTAACAGTTATGACTAGTTGATGTCTGTTTTAAAATTAAACTTGTCTTATGGGAACTATCATAATCAGTGAAAAAAACACCCATAGCATATTATGGTCACTGACGTAGACAGTTGCTGGCTTTTCTACAGTGACAAATGTCAGCTATCAGTGTGAGCACATGGACAAGTAGTAAAGTTGCCCATAATGGCCTCAACAGTGAGTTTGTGAGAACGGATTGGTTGTTCCCCCAACTGCTCTCACCTGCCGTCCTCTTCTCTCCCCTGCTCTATAAGTTGTGATGTAATATAATATAAACAACCCTTCTTACCACACAAAACCTAGTAACTACTCACTGTCTGCCCAGACATTAATTTCTTTGTTTCTTGTACGATTTACTGTGGGCTGGCACCAGGCAGTGTATATCATATATCCTCCATGTTGATGTAAAACTGTTGGGACATGAATACTCACACAATGTAGGTAGGAAGCAGCAGAAGTGGGGAGGAAGGGGTGGGGGGAGAGGGAGAGAGTGTCAATAAATGTGTGGACAGGTGCAGAGAGAAGACAAAAGAAAGGAAAAATGTGCACTTGTCGTTTAGGCACTTCCATCCACTACTCTGTCTTGTATAAATATCTGTTTGTGCTGGTTCATGTCGTATTTCTGTTACAAAAGAGCTCCATTCTTGGAAATTTAAATAATTCTGATGACAAGGTTGGGAAATCTGTCAACATTTAAGAAGAGTTTTACCTCTTCATACCTAAACATATATGTATCCAATCATTGTCTTCCTCAAAACTTTGTAATTTGTTTTGTAAAGTAGAGTGTTACATGAAACATGACGTATATTTACACAATCTCGTGTCTTCATACACCAGGTTGAAAGTCTTGTGAAAGATGCTGTCAGTGGTGGTGCTAAAGTTGTTTGTGGTGGAAGTAGAGACTCAATGGGAGGTAACTTCTACCAGCCTACTCTGCTGGCCAATGTAACGACCAGCATGCGATTGGCCCAGGAGGAAATCTTTGGACCGGTGGCTGCTGCTGTCAAGTAAGGCTTGCGACTGTGAAGTTGTTTAGTTTCTATATGGTGACAGTATGTTGCCAGCTGATGATGATGTTTTTATTTTTATTCCACTCATCTCTGAGTTGGTTGAGTTGGTTAGAAGTAGTGCATTACTTATTATATTGATTTTATGACTGATGTCAGTGGTATTCACTGTTTTCTAGAGTGGTTGCCCTATCAGTGAGGGAAATCTGCCTACACTAGTATTGTTACTAATATTAATGACACTGTCTTTTAAAAAAGTCACAGCTATTGCAATCAGCTTCACATGATAGGATTCATAGGAAGATATTCTCATGTGTATTCCGAGAGAGAGAAACTGTTTCAAGAGAAAGAAATCATGGCTTTAAAGAGCACACAGTAGAGCACAAGGGAAAATTGTCTATCCATTGTTATTTACTAGCTGTATCTGCCTTGCTCACCAGGTTCAGAAGTGAAGAAGAAGCCATTACTATTGCTAACAGTGTCTCTGTGGGATTAGCAGGTAAATTATTTCTGGCTTGTGAATGAAATGGATCGTTTTATAGGTCCTTTAAGTTCACAAATGGATGTGGATTTCTCATTGACAACCAGACACCTGAATTTTTATTTTGTGAAGGAGGAGTCTTTATCAGCATTGACATTTTCATGAATAACAGCAGACAGTCTGTTGTTCATGATTTATGATGCTCAAATCCATTGGAGAATTACTCAGCTCTAAATGTCCCCTGGTCAATGGCAGGGTGATATTTTTCTTTTGAATATTATTTTGTTAAGATTTTCACACCAGAATGCATGTGGTTCTCAGTGATGAAGTGATACATAATATTTGAGTTTGCATGTGCATAGAGAAATAAAAAGGGAGTAGGGAGTGGCCTGTTTAGTCAGTGATTAACCTATTCCTATGCACAGCAGCCAAATAATCCAACAATACACGGTGGCACATTTCCACACTTCCGCTCATATCCACCAAGCACGTCACGCTAGGGTGGCATTTGTTAGAAACGGTAAATGACTAGAGTCATATTTCCCCGCAAGATCTCTCTAAACTTAGGGCCTAGATGAGATGTAATGGCCTGGCTCAATACAACTTTCATTTTAAAAATGTTGGTTGGTTTTCTGTAGATTCAGCACATAGGCATATTTTGCAGTACATTCTTCAGAGGGTTTCATGTGTCCAGACTTATCTCCCATCTCATAAATAATGAATAAATGAAAAAAGCTTTCTGATGGTAAGCTTGAGCAGGAACAGTATGCGTTTAACAAGTTTATTGTTGTATGTGGGCGAACGCTAGAGTCACTTTATTGGCAACAGGACGGCACATGATACAAATATTAATAAATATCTGTGTACAGAAGTCCCATACAGAACAACTAGATACTGAACATACACGATTTTTAGATAAGGAAACAATGGCCACACCTGGTTTTTGGAGACTTTATTTAAGGGCATTTATGAAACAGAATGTGATTATTAATTCATTATTTTTTTTCCTGATGCATGTTCCAGGGTATTTCTATACTTCGGACATTGCACAAGCCTGGAGGGTGTCTGAACAGCTTCAATATGGCCTCATAGGGGTTAATGAGGGTCTCATTTCCGCTGTCGAGTCAACGTTTGGAGGATGGAAAGAGTCTGGATTAGGGCGAGAGGGTGGCAAATATGGCATTGATGAGTATTTGGAGAAGAAGTTTGTGTGCTATGGCGGTATTCAATAGAAAATCTAACAGTCCTCTGCCTGCAAAAGTATTTCAATGTCACTATGATCGTCCATCAGTGCTGGCATTTGTTTTCATTATCAAACTTAGAAAAGGCTGTTTGGTAACAGTTTTATGTTTTTTCGCAATATGTTAGAATGATTATTTTCTTTTGCCTGCTCCATATGACGAATTGTGTAGAATGACTGGTAGTAAAATTAGATGATTGTTGTATTGGCAGATTCTGGCTGATCTCAGCAAGCCGTGGACAGGATAGAAAGTTGAGAGTAGACTAGGAATTAATCCACATGTTTTATCACTGAATATTACATGTTTCTATACATCTGGAAGATTTGTTGCATGTTCCTTAATTGTGAATTTTTATTCTTCAAGAAATTCTAGTTTATGTAGTAGAAAAATTGCGTTTGTGATGTTTATTTGGGAAAAGTATACATTAGTTTAGTTCTTATAACATAGTGACGGTGTCTTAGACTTGGGGTAACAGTAACACATGACATGTGGTCAGAGTTCTCTTATGGAAAAGCTGTGTTTTGTAGAGTTTCTCTGTTACATTTATCTCCTCAGTGAATAGGAAATTGCTTTAAGAATTTTTCATCTGTATAACAGACTTGATTATTGTTATGTTTTTGTGAGTTTTCAAGCTAAAGTCTGATATATGGATGATTGTGTATAGTATAGGACATTTTTGTACATTTGTTCAGTGAGACATTTGTACTGTAATACCCAACACATCTATTTATATTAGTTAGGTTATGTCCTTTGTCTTCATTAGTGTGCCATTTGATAGATGATTGAGTCTGACCTATCAGGCACAGGATTTTACATCTGTATGTTAAAGTGAGAATTTCAGATTCTTGTACATGTTGCTGGAGGCGGATTTTGAAATCTCATTTTGCTTTTAAACCATAAAATAAGTACATAGCTTACAGTACTTACACTCAGTTTATGTGCATGGCCAAGTGGTAATGTGCTTGTCTCTTGCTGTAAAATTCCCCCAGTCAGTAGCTCTGAGCAGCAGGTTTTGCCCTAGGTAATTTTCTTGGTCTTTTAGAGGCACCACTCTCCTGTCAGCCGCAAGGATGTGGTTTAAGTTTTATCCTTGATATGCTGAATAAGGGTGTTATGCCTAACCCAATGTCCAGGCCTGTTGTGATTCAATCGTTCTTGCATTTTGTACCTTCATTTATATGAAAATCCATTTAAGTCATAATGTCATGACTCCTTGTTTATGTTGAGACCGCTGATGCTATTGCTAGCACTTTACAAATGGTTGTGAGAAATGGTTGCTACAAAAAGTCTACTTTCAGACAATCTTACAAATGCCATCATTCCAGTATACTTGCTAGCTGGAATGGAAATGTTTTGAAATTTTTGTCGGCAGTATTGACTAGAGACCAGTGTGTATTAATTCAATTGTTCTAGAGGAATGATCTATCAACTGGCTGTCGTCTGAAGTTTGAAACCAAGTTTGTGTGATGGGAGTGATTTCTAGTCTACTCTTTTTGTCTTGCAAAATGTGTTGCAAAATGAATGTAGGATAATAAAAGGGAGATAAGTGGATGATGTCAAAGAGAGATCAGTATGTCACTTGTATTTTTCTCAAGCAGATCATTTGCAACAGTGCAGTAACCCTCTATCTGCTACTGTCCTTTTGTAACTTGTAGGGTTACTGCATGTAGGTCTGACTGCTGTAAATACTTTTTACCTATTTGCATATTATTCAGTGCTTCCTCTCTGTATTGGGATTATATTAACCAGATAACTTCATAACTGTCGCTGTGCGCTGATTTATCCTTATCTCATCATTGATCTTGTTCTGTTAAGGAAAATTATTTCTGGATTTTAGAAAATAGGACAGCTGCTGTAGAGGACTATGAATAGCTCCAAAAATGAACCACACAAACATAACTGTGTACTTTTACTCACTGTATCTGCATAAAAAATTGTAGCAATCTATTGTATATTATTACGTGATTCTTTGATTTCAGTTCCACCTGAAATTTTGAGAAGTATTACTCCCTCGTTTACTTTATTGGCAGAAAGAATATTTTGCCTGTCTGTAAGTCTTTTAAAAGGATTGCCCACCTGGTCTTTGGGACTATGAAATCCGCTGACAGTCAAAATAAAATTCCACAAATCCACTGTGCCATAATTTGTCCCAGGTTTAATAAAAAAATGGCAGTAATTGTCATAGGAATACTGTAACCGCTTCCATTCACTGTCCGTCTTCATTCATGAAGTCCTTTGGGATTATTTGAATTAAGCAGAGAGGAAAGAATGCAAATGGCTGCCAGTCCCGTGTTTCTACATAGAAATGGCTATAAAGAAAACAAGACCAAAGAGGAAGAAAGAAAAGTTGACAGACACCGCAGCACAATAGCTTGTATCATTTTACAGGTTTCATTGGTTGAGAAAAGATGAGCAATTCCATGGGAAATGAAACTTAAATGACTATTTTTGTTTGAAAAATTTTGAACAACCATCACGTCTTATCATTTAGGTTGGCAGTCACATAATTTACCAACAAGCACAAAGTTTTCGTTTCTCAACACTGTCCATCTTGATATGATCTGTAATTCCTAATAAGATTGTTACATGGGGTCTATCTTTGAGCTTGCTGAGCCACTGCCAACAGAATTGGGGTAAATATTCTGAACACAATCTTAGCAGAATTTGTATTTGATCTGATATGTGGAATTAAACCCACTACTACCACATGAACAGGATTCCAGAGCACTGCCAACCTCCCACTGTAGACAGAATGAATAGAAGGTCAAGTAAAAAACTATGACTACTTTCCAGGTTCTAAGAAGTGTGGTTGACATTCAGTCACGTTACTAAAGATAACATTCACGCTCCGCCAGGAAATAGGTGCATGCTTTAATTCCCGTAAAATTTTGCTAGGTATCCACACAGAGTTAATTCTCCACTTTGATAAAAATCTTTGTACTGATAATCTTGATCTGTCTTCAATCTTGTAACTTTTCTGGTGATCTGATGAACCGTTGGTTTTTATCATGGCAAGGGTTAAGTTAGGTAATGTATGGAAACTGACACCAAGCAGAGTTTTAAGATACTATCATGTAGGAATATTGAATTGTTACAATTTTTTGTTTCTGAATATATTGTATGATATAGTATATAATTTCTACATGATTTGTACCTGATGTTGTTGAACTTAAGATGTAGCTCAAATATTGTAACCCCTAGGGAGTTCATGCTGGAAGTAAACTTTTTCAGAGGAATTAAACATCTTGTTGGCTTCTGGCTTCCTACTCAAACATGAGAGAGCTTTTGTTCTATGAGAAAAGACTGTATGTGCCAGAAACACAATTTTCGAAAAGCCATTAAGACTTTCATGTTGTGTTCAGTGTATCAACTAATCCAAGCTTCACATAGTGGGCTGTCTGTGACACTATGAACGCTACACGAGAGAATGGCTAGACAGACAGATAGACAGACAGACAGACAGACAGACCAACAGACCAACCAGTCGACCATTAAGGTGTATAAAGAAAGTTGCCAGAAGATGAATTTGACCTAATTTGGCATGCATGGTCATGATCCTTGAAGTGGCAGGGAACTCCTCCTTCCTGCAGATTCATTGAAAGTTTCAGGCACCAATTAGAAGGCCAGGCCACCACTCAATTTCTACAACACAAGTAATCTGCTCAAATAAAAAATCCCCTTTTCTGGGGGCCCTGCCAGCCAATGTCATGGTGTAGAAATGTAAACAGACAAACAGCTTAGCTTTAATTTTAAGATTTCATTATGCAGTTTAAACCTCATAAACATAAAAGTAAAAGTTTGTTGGTTTATGCATTAGCACTTAATCAAAACCAGCTTAATGAAAATTGGGAACAAAATCAAAATTGAAGGTGACTATGTATGAAAAAGATTTGTGAGAAAATATGACTTTTTTCCTCCTCTTAAAAGATCAGGCAAAAGAAGTTCTTTAACTTTAACCTCCGGGGGAGAAATATTCCAAAAGAGCTGTAGAATTTGTAGTGTAACACATTTTATTTAAAGAGCCGAAAGAAGAAAAAAAATGGTAGGTGCCAGGAACAGTTACCCAGCAGAAGTTTTGTTTTTCTAAAACATTTATCATTCTTTTCACAGCTATTCACCCCCATTTGGTTGTCTTACAAGTGTCCATTGAGTTCATTCACAACATAAAACAGCCCAACTGGTCATGCAATTAGTACCTCATACAAACATGTAACTTTACTGTTCCCTCTTCATCTGTTATTGATTCAAGTAAATCTAACACACTCTTTACAGAACTGCACTCTTCATTTCTCTCCTCATAATATTAATATGGTTATACAAAATTTCCTTCACACTACATATATCTAGATCTACATAGTTTCTGATTTTGGTACAGCCTTTAATCTCTTGATCACAAACAGCAGAACAGCATTATCTTTCAGGACAACTCCAGGTATCATCATACAGTCTACTCCTCTGACTTGCCTTACGGACAGTCGTAACTTCTCAATTGTAACTTATCTGGCCTACACAGATTTCCTTTTGGGGGCCGCAACATTTGGAAATTACTTTTGATATTTATGTGGATCAGATTATATCAAAATGCCATTTGATTACCAGTCTGTGAGACGAACAACAACAACAACCAAAAAAGTCAGCATGAGAGTGGATGGTGTTCATTACTACACGATTATATATATACAGACCCAGACCACCTTGTCGGTTCCAAAGTCCCTCGTAATGCATGGAACCTTGAAGGGAAAGTCCTTGAACCTTGAAGTGAGAGTCCTATAGCCTGAGGGAAATATTTGTGAATTCTCTGGAAATCCATGTGAAATTATATTGACTGGTTACTGCAGTGGACTTCATATAATCACAGCACCTCGAAAGCTCTGGATAAATGAATTCTACTATAATATATCATAACACGATTGTCATGTACAGATTGAAACAACGAGCCAGCTGTCTACCTTCCAACAAAACTGCTGTCTGTTCATAACCTCATAATGAATAACCCTTTATTTTGAAATATGAACACTACTTTTGAGTCCTTGCATGACATAAAAAAAAAAAACCAACAATGTGAAAACGGCCTAGTGGTTTGAATGTGCACTGAGATGCATATTTTATACACATACTGTAGTTCTGACACACTAAGTCATCAACTTAATGACAGAGGGAAAAAAAAAAAGAAACTGCTATAAACCAGTGAGTTGTATGGAGAAAGTAAAGCATTAAGACAATCGAAAAAGTGCTGCGAGCAGGCAGAATGGGCGATTAAGCGGTTTGTGATTAAGGGAATTGACTCCATCGGGCAGAAGATCTCATCCAAAACATTTTTCTTGTAGTTGGTAGGGTAAGTGGGGAGGGGGTGGGGGGTAGTGAGATCGGGAAGAGGCGATATCTGAGAGGGTAAAACTGGCCCTGAGTTCGGGTGAGGGGAGGGGGGGGGNGGGGGGGGGGGGGGGGGTGGAGAGGAGTAGCTCAGTCTGTACTATACCAAACTTTACCTTGTGGCTCCACCTCACTGACGGCACGGGACCTCAGCACCTGATCTGGACTCAGATATCAATAGACGCCAGGGCATTGGTATCGGATTATTGATTGATTGATTGGTAGATCTGATCGCATGGTTAAATCAGATTTAATTAGTGCACGCTCGTAGCACGCATGCGTGGAGCCCATAAGGTGGGAGTCTAAATGTGGGTGAAAAGAGACGTATATGTGAAACTCACGCTTTCATTGTCAGATGATATCTTTCGTTCTTATCCGTCTCTCTTTCTCGTATCTTCTTTCTCTCTTGCAAGACTACCTAAATGAGGTGGATGAATGAAGAGTTTATGTATAAAAAATAACGAAGATTGAATAGATTAATTTATAATCAAACTACATGTGCTCCTCTTTCGGGTTTTTTGCTCTCTTCTTTCTTGGAAAACCAAGACGATCTAACAACATTTGATACGAGCAATAGGAGTGGCAACAATACTGTAGATTCTGGAACAACTCCTTCACATGGCAGACACTAAACCGGCTGCTCCAGAGGACGGAAAATCGTACAGTCTGTGCTACTAAAAGCCAGCAGTACCATTTAGTACCAGTCTCCATCTTTACCAAAGATGGAGACAAGTCATTTTAGTTATGGGAATGAATGACTCGATAGAACCGCTGCTTCGCCTCTCATGAGTGCATGTTATTCCTTTAAAAGCTGGTTGAACTCATTTCACCATCTCAATACAAAAGAACCTCACAAACTCGAACCGTTTGGAAAGCCATATGTAGCCTACAGCTATTGTACTTGTTATGGTCGGGACTCAGCTCACGGACTTTCATCGGACACATTGAATTCACGAGCTCGAAGACCTTACTAACGTGATATTATGGATTTGTCCCCTGCAATATGGATTTATCATATCATTCTACAATAGACTTGAACGAAGTTTCATGTTGTGATTCATTCCTACTATACATGATGTACTACACATGATGTACTACACATGATGTACTAGACATGATGTTCTATACGTGATGTACTAGACATGATGTACTAGACATGATGTACTAGACATGATGTTCTATACATGATGTACTAGACATGATGTACTAGACATGATGTTCACATGATGTTCTATACATGATGTACAATACATGATGTACTATACATGATGTTCTATACATGATGTACAATACATGATGTTCTATACATGATGTACTATATACATGATGTACTATACATGGTGTACTATACATGATGTACTAGACATAATGTACTATACATGATGTACTAGACATGATGTACTATACATGATGTACTAGACATGATGCATGATGCAGATATGCCCGTGTTTCCCCTGCAAGTCACCATGTGTACAGTGGTGGGTGTCAAGTAGACTCAACCCAGCCGAACTCTCACCGTGCGCTGAAGGGAATTCAGTCACCAGGCACTGTAGGAGTTAATTCAGGCTTAGTTAAGCAGGGGCGGGGATTCGGAACTATTAGGGAGAGGGGAAGGTCAGAGGTTATACTATTATTACGGGGAGAGCTGGGGAGGTTTGGGTGGAGGGGGGGAGGGGAGGCCAAGGGTTTTAGTAATTTCAAAGCCCTGAGAACTGCTGGCAGAAATCATGCCGTCTATGACTAGAATGCATGAAGGAAGAAAATATTTAATAATGTCACAGGTATGTTTTCACTTTCTTTCCCCTCCTCCCCCCTCCCCTTACTTGCAGTTTCACTGGCTTGTACCTGAAGGAGGCCGCAGTCGGGCATTGTGTAACATTTCTACTCATCTTAAAATATCTCTAAATCACAAAATATAACCTAAACTTCGTCCGTGACCTTTCACTTATCCTGGTGGTTCATAATGAATAAACGGCCAACGGTGAAAAGAAGTCCGTTACAAATGTATCTGTATCTGGAATGTAAACTACTATGACAGGTCAACTGTGCTCAGTTCCGGTAAGTTTCATGTGCCAGAGAGTAGCTGATTATTGTATTTTTAGAACAGCAAAGAATGTAACATTTCAGACCATTATGAGCAGCAGATGATTCATGAATTTGACACTCCAATCCCAAAAGGACCACATGGTACCGAAAAGTCCTGCAACACGGAAAAGGTTCCTAACTCGTAGGGCATCCATATACACTAAAAGTCCCTAAATCGTTAAGACATCTTAAACCGAAAGAGTTACCCTATAGGCCTACCACAGGGCACACTGTACCGCAAAGGCTACTCTATACTGAAATGCCACCTTATACCTCAAGGACCAGCTTATACTAAAAGAACATAAAAAAACAATTCCAAAAGGACCAGCCTATGCAACTGATCACAATTCTATTAACTCAGAAGGGAGCAAGATGAGATATGAGGTATGCAGCATGAGATCGAACCTAGTAGAACTTCTTACTCTATGATATGACTACCAGAACGGGGGGGGGGGGGGG
>JAWQUT010000785.1:61893-92818 GCA_033807755.1 Ellobium chinense
GTGTGTGTGTGTGTGTGTGTGTGTGTGTGTGTGTGTGTGTGTGTGTTTGTGTGTGTATATATCTGTGTCTGTGTGTGTATGTGTATAAATATGTGTGTGTGTGTATGTGTATAAATATGTGTGTGTTTGTGTTTTATGTGTATATATATATGTGTGTGTGTATATATGTGTGTGTATTTTTATATATATATCTGTATGTGTGTTTGTGTGTGTGTGTGTGTGTGTGTATCTGTGTGTGTGTGTGCGCGTGTGTACCTGTGTGTGTGTGTGTGTGTGTGTGTGTGTGTGTGTGTGTGTGTGTGTGTGTGTATATCTGTGTCTGTGTGTGTATGTGTATAAATATGTGTGTGTGTATGTGTATAAATATGTGTGTGTTTGTGTTTTATGTGTATATATATATGTGTGTGTGTATATAAGTGTGTGTATTTTTATATATATATCTGTATGTGTGTGTGTGTGTGTGTGTGTGTGTGTGTGTGTGTGTGTGTGTGTGTGTGTGTGTGTGTGTGTGTTGTCCTAAGTTGGACTTTAAAACAACAGCTTGTGTTTAGGCTGGTATACGTTGTTTGTTTTCATCGGGTGATTACTTTGGCTGGTTGGTTGGTTGGTCGATCAGTTGGTCTGTCATCTTGCAGTTTTCACAGCCTGTCCATCCCGTCCTCGTGAAAGTACTGCCCTGTGTGGAGAGCCCTAAGAGGCCCAAAGTAGACTATATTTACCGCACATGAAGACATGAGGAACATCATCAAAGTCTCTCTCTCTCTCTCTCTCTCTGAGTCATCCCCTCTCCGAGTCATCCCCTCTCTGAGTCATCCCCTCTCTGAGTCATCCCCTCTGTGAGTCATCCCCTCTGTGAGTCATCCCCTCTGTGGATCAGATGTTTTCCAAATATTTTATTATTCAATATTCAGTTTTTCCCATACACGAGTTCCGTACATAATGGAAGATAACATAGACTCAATCATAAATGTCTCACTCTACCATATCATGCCCTATATTTATTTTTCGTGTTAAATTTTGATATGTCTTTGTTTATGGGTAAGGTTGGGTTTTATGATGACAATAATTTGTTCTCTTTTATTTCAGATTCTGACTCGGAGAGGTAAAACTCTTGATGTCCCTCTCATTAGATTTACCATTGTCATGTAGACTGTGGTAGATTGTGGTAGATTATGGTGCTATTTTTGATATGTTGTTGCTGTGGGTGTTGTTGCTGTTGTTGCTGCTGTTGTTGTTGTTGTTGTTGTTTTTGTAATAATGTTGTTTTTGTCATTGTATTTGTTGTCGGTTATTCCTTCCAATGCTGGAGATTAGCAAGCTTACAAAGGTTAAAGTTCATCCTCATTATTTTTGATGCTGGCTTCCCCTTCCCCTTTCTTCCCCCCCCCCCAAACCATGATGTCGTTACTGATTTTACGTGTCTTCTGTCCAGTTATTTCATGATTCCTTTAGAATGCACATGGGCACAAATTGTAATCATAGATGTTGGCCTATCAAAGAGTCTACTTTTTGTGTGGATTTGTGTGTGTCTCTGCCTTCCACTTTGCCGTTTGCTCTATGCCTGCATCTTTAGGCGATATAAATAATATTAAGTATTATCTGTGTTGTTGATATTTTTGCATTATAATGAATGAGATCTTTAAAGATGTAGAACACCGCAAAACGAGTTCCGTACGCAATGAATAAGTGTATATTTTTTCTTTTAAATCATATTTTATTATTTGTTTTAGCATGAAGGGTTTAAGGCAATGTTCTAATGGTATCATGAATTCAGTGTCTACACGGAAGTATCCGATGGAAAGGGCGGGAAAATCCGAGTGAGGAAACAGAAGCCAAGCAAAGGAAAGAAAGGCGCAGCCGGCAAGAAAGGAAAGGAAATTCCCGTTTTTAGTGACGCCAGTACAGATTCTGAGACTGAAAGACGATTGCTGGAGAATATGACGGAAGAAGAGAAGAAGAAATACTTTGAGGATAAGGAGAAAAGAAAAGCGGAGCGAGAGAAGAAGAGAAAGGAGAAATACGGAGAGAAATACGAAGAAATGATGGCAGCACACGAAAAGTGGGTAGTTTTGTGATCACGTGACAACACCAGTATTGATGTGGACAACTCTATTGTAACCATCACAGCTTTGTTTAAATCTACAGCAGTTTATTCACTAACTAATTACACTATAGAGTTTAACACTGGCTGGTAGCTGCTTCTTTACTTCTACTTACTTTTTTTGGTTTTGTTTTGGCTATGGATACTTTCGGGTTAACATGTATGACTCTAAACAAAAAAGTAAACAGACCTGTAAATATTTTATCAAACCTTTGTTCCGTCGACAATTTAAGTTTGTTCTGATTATTTGAGGAGATCTGTTCATTCCAGTGTCTTACATTTCATTGCCTCCTTCATTAGTGTCTGTTGTTATACATACATACTAGGATGTAATGAACGAAAAGCCTTTTCTCAGTACACCATGTACTCTCTAGAAAGATCTTTAAAGTTACTTTCGCATTTTTTTTTCATTTTAAGAAAGTTATAAAACTATACACGTCGATAATAGTGAATATTCATCACATTGCACATTTCTTGTCAAAATATTTTATCTTTGTACATTTTTCTGTACTTTTATACTAACACGGTAACCTGAGATCGCTATGTTGTATTAATTCCTGTCTCACTCATCTTTACCAGTGTGTATTGGTAATGTAACGAGAAAGAACCCCCCCCCTTNTTCCACCCCCTTCCACCTTCCCCTCAAATCATGGCATTGCCGCATGTCCCTAGGAATAACTGGGTTAAACTGTTAAGACGCTTGTCTAAAATGACAAAAAATCAGGAAAATCTCATCAAGACTGACTGCACCAATCATGTTTTACCTTCTGAACCATAAATTACTGCTGCATGATTTCCTGTCTTTAATTGAATATTATTTTTGTCCGAGTGAGTAGACAGGAACAGCTTATGACAGAACAGCTTATGACAGGACAGCTTATGACAGGACAGCTTAATACAGGACAGCTTATGACAGGAACAGCTTATGACAGGAACATCTTATGACAGGACAGCTTAATACAGGAACAGCTTATGACAGGAACAGCTTAATACAAAACAGCTTATGACAGGAACAGCTTAATACAGGAAGAGCTTATGACAGGACAGCTTAATACAAACCAGCTTATGACAGGAACAGCTTAATACAGGAACAGCTTATGACAGGAACAGCTTATTTCAGGACAGCTTAATACAGGAACAGCTTATGACAGGAACAGCTTATGACAGGACAGCTTAATACAGGAACAGCTTATGACAGGAACAGCTTAATACAGGAACAGCTTAATACAGGACAGCTTATGACAGGAACGGCTTAATACAGGAACAGCTTAATACAGGAACAGCTTAATACAGGAACAGCTTAATACAGGACAGCTTATGACGGACAGCTTAATACTGGAACAGCTTAATACAGGAACAGCTTAATACAGGACAGCTTATGACAGGACAGGTTATGACAGGACAGCTTATGACAGGAACAGCTTATGACGGGACAGCTTATGACGGAACAGCATAATACAGGAACAGCTTAATACAGGAACAGCTTAATACAGGAACAGCTTAATACAGGAACAGCTTAATACAGGACAGCTTATGACAGGACCGGCTATGACAGGACAGCTTATGACAGGAACAGCTTATGACGGGACAGCTTATGACGGAACAGCATAATACAGGAACAGCTTAATACAGGAACAGCTTAATACAGGAACAGCTTATGACAGGAACAGCTTATGACAGGACAGCTTAATACAGGACAGCTTAATAAAGGAACAGCTTATGACAGGACAGCTTAATACAGGAACAGCTTAATACAGGACAGCTTATGACAGGAACAGCTTAATACAGGACAGCTCATGACAGGACAGCTTATGAAATATTCTGGCTGCATTCTATTTTCAACCGAATTTTAACCGATTTTCCGAGATGTTTTTTCCCCAGTCGGACTGCCATTTTTTATGTGTGTTTTTGTGCTAGAATTCTATAATAGCAGCAACCTGCTCTCTTAAGCAGACTAAAAATCTGAAGAAAAACTCAACCTTCACATAAACCAGTCTATAAATAAAATGTGGTTTTTTGTTTAAATAGGTGAGAAACTGTTGCTGAGCTTTGTCACGTACAAAAATCTTACTGTCTATCAAAATACTCTTCACGGGGTAGTTTGGCTGTCCAGTTGAAATATTACCGTCCTAACCTTTGACTTGTCTCAGTTCTCTGACTTGTGTGGTAGACCATATGGACGTCTTGGTGCAATCCATACATTACTGATAGTTACCTCAAGATCGACTTTTTTAAACAGGTCATAATGTTACTTTCTCTTCTCCATCATATGTTACAATTTTATTCACTTACGATTATTAAAAAAAATAGCACTAGTTTAATATTCCTGTGAGAATATAGAAGATGTCGACGGATACAAAATGGCAACTTTATTTGTTTCCTTTGTAAATGTTGGCGAATGAACTTCTAGTGTTGCACCAAGACGTTGAGTAAAATCTTCCAAGCTTTGAGACATTAACCCCTCATATATTATTAACAGTGAGTAACTCTTCCAGGCTTTGAGACATTAAACCCTCATATATTATTAACAGTGAGTAACTCTTCCAGGCTTTCAGACATTAACCCCTCATATATTATTAACAGTGAGTAACTCTTCCAGGCTTTGAGACATTAACCCCTCATATATTATTAACAGTGAGTAACTCTTCCTGGCTTTGAGACATTAACCCTCCACATAGTTTTAACAGTGTTTATCTGTCAACTTTGTTATCCTTGCACTTATTACAAGTATGTGTCTTAGATACCTGTTTGCATCCTAGATTTACCTTCATCTGTTGCTCAGCCAAGTTAGTTTATGCACATTTATTGACTGTGTGACTCCTGTCGAATTTCTCGATTTCACCTATTTAACCTCGCAGTTGAACTTTTGTTTCTGATAAAACTAACAAGATTCACACTCTGATAATTAAGACGATCAGTCTCAGCCCTGGAGGTGTTTGTTGTATTGAATCAGCTCTGATCTAAATGAATCTTCTGTCGTTACTAGCCATACTGGCTTACAGGCCCTATAACTTCAATAAGGGAATTGAGGATTGTTGCAACAGAAAGAATTATTGGTGGAAAATGGTGAAATATGAGAGAGAGAGAGAGAGAGAGAGAGAGAGAGAGAGAGAGAGAGAAGGGGGGAGGGAGAGGGGGGATAACTGTGAACAGTACAATCAAGAAATAGAATGGACTTTATCAAACTTTATCTAGACTAGTTCTATTGTGTTTCAGGAAAAAATAAAAATAGTAAAAGTGTATCCATAACGTGCATTATGAACAGACAACAAAAGTAAAGTCTTTTAATAGATTGTCTGCACTGTTGAGATTTTGTCAACTTGGTTTGGTCATCGCTAAAACTACCTGCATTTTCTATCCCCAGGAAAAAGAAAGAAAAGAAAGAGGCGGCTGAAAGAATACGACTGGGGCAGGACGGTGGTGCTGGTGGTGGGGGGTAAGTTAATATCTCAATTTTAAATCCATTGGATACATAGGTAAATTTATGTTGACTTCAGATTTGTAAGTTTTCAGTTGTCTTAGATCCAGTTAGTTTATTTCTCCAAGACTCCCTTCAAGATATGAAGAAGAATTAGAAAGATAAATGGCATTTACTCACAGATTCCAGTTCGCAAGCTGGAATGGGATATCTACAATGATTGCAAATCTGAGATTTCAATCACATGATAAAAAAAAGAGCTTTTAATTTGAAGTTGTGCTCTCTTATCACCGGATTTTTGCGGAGGTAGAAGGCGCATCATTATGGCGATTCCTGGCGTTGACAATAACACCGCACGTTACAAATTACAATCTATTTTTAGATATGGATTTCACATGATCAGAAAATGCCTGTATGCGCTTGCTTACTTCTGAAATGACAGTCACAGTTGGAGATTCCCACGTTGAAAATACAAGGTCTCCAAATAACTTACTCTAACAGAAAAAAACTCGGTATGTGGTTAAAAAGTGAAAAGAATATGAAAGCAAATAATAATTATTACTGCTCAGTGAGCACAAGACTAAGAATGATGTCACAGACACTAGTGTTGACCCTTCATGTTATCTCTACTCTATTCCTCTCTACTGTCTTCCTCTCTACTGTATTCCACTCTACTCTATTCCTCCAGGCGGGGCAAGAAAGGCAAGAAAGGCTGGAAGGATGGAAACGAGGCTGACACTGAAAGTGATTACGGTAACTTCTCACAGTGGTCATCATTGTTAGTCTGGTCTTCATCCTCATACTCTACAATATTATCAGCCTGATCTCATCAATATCACATCATCGTCGTCATCATCGTCATTATCATCATCACTAGCACGCCTTCTTCTCGTCGAATACAAAATAATGTCTACTCTAAAATTACAGTGACAAGAAGTTCTCCTACTTTGTGATAGTAAAATAATTATATTGCCAGAATTTCCAGACGGCGCTAGTTGCATGCAGTGAAGATGTGCCAACTGCAAGAATTAGTATGCTATGACCAGTAATTAATTGGACGAACATTATTGCCGTTTAAAGCTGAGACCCATGACATCATTACATTTGTTTTTCAGTGTGATCTCAAGTCATTATTTGTTGTATCTGTTGATCTCCTGCTTCTACGCCCAGCAAAAAATGTTGTCATTGTCGATGTTGTTCTTCTTTGTGTTAACCATACGATAAGTAGATTGCACGCACCTGTAGGTCACGGCCATTCACTGGTGACATTTTTCTCAGACAAAAGCCAGTACAGTAGCTATGTGATCTGAGGTTTGCTTTGAAGAGAAACTCAGCATAGTCTATTATTTACTGGTTTTAAACACGTGATGAGGTAAACTATAGAAAATCTCAAGAAGTCCATAGAACATCTGATTGAAGCCGGGTTTGTTCTGTTGCCCTCTGCAGTGCAGACTGATGTCATATATCATAGTGTATTAAAGTACTAAATGCAAGCGCATTTGAAGCAAGTAGACGACAGACTGGGGGTTTAAATACATGTGCATCTTTTCATTTATCAGGATCAGTTCATAATTCATAATCCAGTCAGGTTTCTGATCTTTGCCTCTCCACCAAAATAAAAATTCACAGTCATGTACGTAGACAAAGCCATCAAGTTAGGGAGGAATTTGGAGATGGTTTGGACATTTAAGTTTAGAGATACAAATATACTCAGACCGATCGTGTCTGCCGTCCAAATCGATAGAGTTGCGTTTCCATGTTTTAATACCTGCTAATACTGACAACAGTTTTTTATGTCCAAGTATGTTGAAAATGTCTTTGTTTACAAAAATGTGTTCTTTTCTGAAACCACAAGCTCATAGCTAAGTTGGAAAAAAAAAGCAGCGGTTGAAGTATTTGCCGGCCTAACAATGGCGAGTTGTGCGTCTTGATATTTCTTTCTCTCTTTTGTAGCTTTGGTTTTTTTGTTTCTCTCCGCCTTTCCATAAATTTCCTTGTCATTGGGGAGCGCACAGAGTCCATACCAAGGTACAGCCAAATTTGAGAATGTAGACATGTCGTAACATTGATAACTCACTGGGGACACACTATGTGACGCACGTTTTCATTCCTCACTTGTCTCAACAGAAACTGAATTTAGATTTTATTTCTTGAGGCTCTTCAATGATGGAGGCGTTAAAATTACTGTCGTGAAATTTTCACCAGTCCATTGATTTCTCCTATCAGCAGAAATGGTGTAACATTTTTTTTTCAATGAACTGGGAGTATTTTTATGAATGTAAGACGCACAAGCAAACACTGCACAACTCAAACTGCACGCTTTGATCTAACATTAGACATTAACACACTATCTGCTACTTTGCATTTTCTTTCTATGGGTTGAGTTTTACTAATTATGTGAACAGTCAACATGAAATAGCCATAATAATCTAGTATTAATAATCATAAGGTTCAGTATTAGCACTCATTTCCTCTCACAGACCGTTCAGACAAACGTAAATTGTCCATGGGAATTTATTTTAAGAATCAAGGACACAAAGGCATAAATGATGTTACTAAGATTAACATAACATGAGTGCTCTTTAGACCTCAGATGATATTTTTCCAATAGCCATGCACACTTAGACTTGTGTTGACCATTCTTAAAGCAGTTGAACATACATGTTTATGGTTCAGTGTAAGTCTACAATATATACACAAGTCATAATGTCCGTTGAAGATTGATCTCTCTCATTTTATTCTGCGTTATGGTCACTTCAAAGGTGCAACTATGGCAAAGCAGATACCCACTGAATACAGTCTGTGCAGTAAAATGAACTGGTCAGTGCTTTCAAATGAACTAGTCAGTGCTGTAAAATGACTGGTCAGTGCTTTCAAATGAACTGGTCAGTGCTTTCAAATGAACTGGTCAGTGCTGTCAAATGAACTAGTCAGTGCTGTTAAATGAACTAGTCAGTGCTGTCAAATGAACTAGTCAGTGCTGTTAAATGAACTAGTCAGTGCTGTCAAATGAACTGGTCAGTGCTGTCAAATGAACTAGTCAGTGCTGTCAAATGAACTGGTCAGTGCTGTCAAATGAACTGGTCAGTGCTGTCAAATGAACTGGTCAGTGCTGTCAAATGAACTGGTCAGTGCTGTCAAATGAACTGGTCAGTGCTGTCAAATGAACTGGTCAGTGCTGTCAAATGAACTGGTCAGTGCTGTCAAATGAACTGGTCAGTGCTGTCAAATGAACTGGTCAGTGCTGTCAAATGAACTGGTCAGTGCTGTCAAATGAACTGGTCAGTGCTGTCAAATGAACTGGTCAGTGCTGTCAAATGAACTGGTCAGTGCTGTCAAATGAACTGGTCAGTGCTGTCAAATGAACTGGTCAGTGCTGTCAAATGAACTGGTCAGTGCTGTCAAATGAACTGGTCAGTGCTGTCAAATGAACTGGTCAGTGCTGTCAAATGAACTGGTCAGTGCTGTCAAATGAACTGGTCAGTGCTGTCAAATGAACTGGTCAGTGCTGTCAAATGAACTGGTCAGTGCTGTCAATGAATTAGTCAGTGCTGTCAAATGTACTTGTCATTGCTGTCAATGAATTAGTCAGTGCTGGGAAATGAATTAGTCGGTGTTGTCAAATATACTGGTCAGTGCTGTCAATGAATTAGTCAGTGCTGTCAAATGAATTGGTCAGTGCTGTCAAATGAACTGGTCAGTGCTGTCAATTGAATTAGTCAGTGCTGTCAAATGAACTGGTCAGTGCTGTCAAATGAGCTGGTCAGTGCTGTCAAATGAACTAGTCAGTGCTGTCAAATGAGCTGGTCAGTGCTGTCAAATGATAAATGTTAGATGAACATGAAGTTTATCCTCTAGAGAATATAAATTTTGTCTACATGCTTTCACCTATCGACATACTTTCCGTTTGAAAGTTTCTGTGGAGACTGTCATATTCCAAGCCAATTTGATCTTATTTTTCAGAATATGACCCGGTGACTGGTAAAAAGAAGAAGAAACATGTAAGAACTAAAGATGGCGACTACGTTTATGTGAGTTGTTAAGTTACTCTAGTTAAGACACTGATGTCAATGACACATTATAATGAAGGAAGATGGAGCAGAAAATGTTATTTAGTTTATATTATATTTTATATACAATATACATATTTATATATAATATTACATAATTGTTCTTCACAAATAATATACCTGGGCCATTACTGTCATTACTGTCAGTATTAAAGGGGACGGGGGGATGGAGTACAGTATCTACCTCTAGCCTCTTCCCCCTCTGCCCTTCCTACTCATATTGTATCAGGTAACCTGCAGCCTCCCCTCTCCTTTCAGCCTCTCTCTCAAACCTTTAGAAAGTTAGAGTAAGTTTGATCTTGGCCCAACTCTTGCACAGAATATTCACTAATGGGGACCTGAATTTACAGCCGTCAGCAGAAAGTGAAAGTCCAGATCTACAACGGACAAAGCTGCGCGATAGCTGCTATCCGGTTACCGCTTACAGTGTGGATGGTTAATGGAAGTAAAGAGGGTCATTTTCCAAGATTTAATCATGATAGCGCAGCTTAAGCGACTTTCGTCGTAACGTGCACTTAGACTTGTAATTGTCATGTCCCTATTTTTGCACAGCCTGCATTCCAGTGCAGCCACACAACTTCTGGTCACAGCTATTTACGGTCTCTGATGTCAGTGTGGAAGGTTGTTAATTATCTATTCTCGGAGTTGTACGAGAGACAAAGATATCATGGACTGTGTGCTTGTATGTGAACTGAAAGAAAGTCTGTCTTTCTCTGCAGGAATACGATGCACAGGGGCGGATTATCAAGAAAACAAGGATAGGAAAGGTAAATTTATGGCTGGCTGGCTGGCTGGCTGGATGGATGGATGGATGGATGGATGGATGGATGGATGGATGGGGATGAATGGATGGATGAATGGATGGATGGATAAATGGATGGATGAATGGATGGATAGCTAGATGGATGGATGAATGGATGGATGGAAGGAATAAATAAATGAAAGAAGGAAGGAGGGAAGGAAGCAGGGAAGGCTAAAGCATGCCGTCTGAACTGTCTTCACTTCTCTTATCTTTCTTTGTCTGTTCTCTCCCTCTTTCCCTTCCTGGGTTCAGCGGTTCTTCTCTCTATCGCTGTAATTAATCTCTTACTGGTAGAATATCTTGAGAAGATAATTTCACGAGTCCAAACAACTCATCACATGTTGGTAATTATCATTGCTTGAGGGCTGTGAAAAAGTTACTATGCCGCTCTTGGTCCAACAACTTCTATGAGTCCAGCTGTTCAGTCCCTCTCATCTTTCTAGACTGTTTTCTTTGCATGTGACCATTGTGGAAAGAAAGTTTTTATTTTTAAAAAGAATTCCTCCATGTTTCCCTCAGTCCGGAGACGACAGTGGCTCGGAGTATGAATATGAATATGACGAACATGGTAACTTGATCAAGGAGAAGAAGAAAGGAAAGGTAAACCATTCATTCATTCATTCATTCATTCATTCATTCATTCATTCATTCATTCATTCATTCATTCATTCATTCATTCATTCATTCATTCTTTCATTCATTCATTCATTCATTCATTCATTGCTAGAGGAAGTTCTGCAATTTATTAAATCAGCAGTAAAGTCTAGTCTAGTAAAGTAACTGTCTGTGGTTTCCAAATACGTGACCCAGTATAGTCCATGAAAATGGAGAGTATAATTAGAGCAAGAATTTAATTTTAAAAGTTAAATGGTCAATGAGGTGTTTGAATATGAGCAAGCAACATTCACAGCAATCAATACTCACAGCAATCAATACTCACAGTAAGCAATACTCACAGCAATCAATATTCACAGCAATCAATATTCACAGCAATCAATATTCACAGCAATCAATACTCACAGTAAGCAATACTCACAGCAAGCAATACTCACAGCAATCAATATTCACAGCAATCAATATTCACAGCAATCAATATTCACAGCAATCAACACTCACAGCAATCAATATTCACAGCAAGCAATACTCACAGCAATCAATATTCACAGCAATCAATACTCACAGCAATCAATATTCAGAGCAATCAATATTCACAGCAATCAATACTCACAGCAATCAATATTCACAGCAAGCAATACTCACAGCAATCAATATTCACAGAAATCAATACTCACAGCAATCAATATTCACAGCAATCAATATTCACAGCAAGCAACATTCACAGCAAGCAATACTCACAGCAATCAATACTCACAGCAATCAATATTCACAGCAATCAATACTCACAGCAATCAATATTCACAGCAAGCAATACTCACAGCAATCAATATTCACAGCAAGCAATACTCACAGCAAGCAATACTCACAGCAATCAATATTCACAGCAAGCAATACTCACTTGCTCAAAGTCTTGCTCGCAAAGTGGGAAGGGTATCCATGATGTCCAGGTAATTATATTATTATGTCTGTGTTGACTGTCTGTGGTATTCTGTCTGTTTCAGGCGGGAAAAGGCTCTGGACAAGAATATGAATATGTTTATGACGCTCAGGGGAGGATAATCAAGAAGATTCGGAAGGGGAAGGTGAGGTCTAAATTGAGTTAACGTTCTTTGGGGGGTGGGGAGGGAGGGGGCTGTTAAATGTTGGCCAAATGACGGCCAGATGCATGGACAGACAGACAGACAGACAGACGGACGGACGGACGGACGGACGGACGGACGGACGGACAGACAGACAGACAGACAGAGTTGACTAAGTATAAAGAGTATGATAAGGAGGAATCACTACAGTCTCTCTGTCTTTCTGGCCGGTGAGAGAATATTATTAATTGCAAATGATAGAGGAGAAAGGTGCCCCCACCCGTCCCCGTCTACTCCCTGCCTAATTCTATGGAGTTGAGATGATCTGTACTGAAGCTTGTGTCTTAGAAAGTGCTCTACATGGCTTGAGGCAGCAATTTAAACATGGAAATCTGTGTTACATTAACAAGCATTGGCAATACGATTTTGTCAATTTTAGCTACTTTTCTTCACCGGTGATCTGAAAACCTGTACAGTCTCATAGAGTCAGCGCTACCATATTCTCAGTGTAATGCATCCAAAGACAATGTAAAGAGAGAAACTCTTGACAAAAAACTGGCCCATAATCTCAGAGAAAGAATTGTACTTACCCTCTGCTCTGACGGTGTTTTGTTGTTTCTTTTTACGGAAGATCTTCTCCGTGCACGACTGCCCCGATTTTTATCAAATTTTCTCTTGGCGAATGGCGAGAGGTTCTTTTGGAGCCAAATATCAATTTTCTGACTTTTTAAAAGCCATGGACTCCAGCCACCGAAAGAATAAAAATGTTAGATCACCCCCCCCCCTTCCCCNCCCTCCCCCTCCAAAATAAAATGATCCTGACTACGTTCCTGGCTACAGCCTGTCCTGTTTCCAACTTTCACTTGCTTGACTGCTCAGTTTTGTAAATTTAATAGATCTTTTATTTCCACAACACTGCACTTCTACTAGACTGGTGAAAAAAAATATCCGTTGTAAACGGATTTTCCCTTCTTTTTCTTCCAGACGGATGATGACGAGGGATCAGAATATGAATATGAGTATGGTAAGTTACATTTTCATTTTCTTCTTTTCCTCTTTGATGGCTTCCTCTCATTGCATCTAACATCGTTATGTTAAACATCAGGTCAGTTTAGTGGTGTTTGATAATGACGTGTGATCTTGCCCGTAGCAGCTAATGTTGAATCACTGAGTGTTTTGTCCGGAAGAGAAAATGTCCAGATATTGTTATTCATGTCTCAGTTAGTAAGTGAAGAACTCAATGTCCTCTCATTCACTAGCACAGCTGGAATGCATAGAGAGCAGAAATATGATGGGGCTTGGTGGAATCAGAATCTAAAAAAATGAAAGGATGTCAGAAACTGAGTGTGTATTTCAATCAATGGAGAATGAGGAAGAGTGTCCAACGATATTGATAGGATGTGATATTTTGAAGTGATTGTCATTGACATGTAGGTTTTTGTTCAGTGAAGTTCACGTGAATGAGTTTTGTTTCTGTTCTCAGATGCTGATGGAAATCTACTGAAGACAACAAAGACAAAAGGAAGAATGGGAAGTAAGTATCTCCTTTCGACTGTATACCTTTCTTTCTGTCCAGCTGTCTGTCTGTTGATCAGTTTCATGCCTACCTCATCTATTACTTCAAGATTTCTTCTCATATAATAATTTTACTTCCACGCCTTTCTTCACTTTACCATTTTCCAGTTCTTGTAGCTTGTTTATTCCCAACAGCAACAAACAACAACGACAACAACAACAACAACAACAACAACAACTACTACAACAACAACAACAACAACAACAACAGCAGGAGCAATATTATTAGTACTGATGATAATCACCACCACCACCACCACTGCCACCACCACCACAATCGCCACCACCACCACCATCATCATCAACAACAACTTTTCCAAAGTGTGCCCAGTCACTGTGGAGATGTCCCTCTACTTTCAAAACTCACTTCACCAGTAATCCGTTATACGTTTGTCCACCAGGTGCGGCTGAATCTGATGATGGCAATTATTTCGAGGTGGATGAGAAAGGCCAGGTGGGTCAGGATGAAAGAAAAAATCACAAGCAAAACATCCGTTGTATGACATGTGTTATCTTCACCTCTCACACCTACTATGATGTACATTACACACTAATGTCCTCTCACTAATGGAGACTCTGTGCTGTCACAAGTCAACTGGCTAGGAAAAGGTTGGCGGAGAATTTTCGCTAATGTCGTTACGGGAGAACTGACATTGTCAGGAATATGGCAAGAAATATTACTTCTCTGCTCCTTTTTTTAACCTTCATCTGCTTGGCAGTTGCCCTTAAGATATTTTGTGCCGAATTGTGCTGTACAGTGATAGTTCTTATTAGTATAACTTTTTAGCACCGAAAATTGTTTGGCAATATTTTGAGGTGGGGGGGGGGGGGGGGNGGGGGGGGGGGCATTTTTATTCACATCACTTCCTTAGGCACCCCTTTCCTTCCTTCCTGCCCCAGACCCGTCTGTAAAATCAGTGCCAGGTTAAAGCAGCAGCTGTGTTGGCTCCTGAAGGAGCTGGGAACGTGACTGAATGATCGCCTCTGTTGGGCAATATTGATATGAAGCAATGTGAGTGGACAGTGTTTAGGAGGCCAATACGCTGATTGCGATTATATTAGGAATTACTTTCATACGCCATCCCAAAATGTTATCCATCAGCGTGTTGCTATGGTGATAATTATATAACGTTTGTTTATTCTGTCATGTCTGAAGGTCAAGTTGAGGGCAGGCAAGAAGAGGATCGATCTTTCCAAACTGACCGATGATGATCTGAGGAGTCTGGGAATCGATCCCACACTGTCCAAGCAGGAAATAGCCAGACTTCTCAAGGTAATCACACAGTGTTCACCTAGACATACAGTGTCAAATTATTCCGTGATCCAGATTGATCCTAATTATACAATACTAATGTTCACTAACTCGTTCGTTTGTTCATCTTTGGCTTTACTGAATGTCGGCTTGGAATCTGTTGAGAGTCTCATACTAGCCAGAGGAATGAACGTGTTTCAACTTTCCCTCCCTCACCAGAACAAGTTCGGCCGAGACATCCAGATTGTAGACAACAAAGTGAAGATCGGCACCAAACGACTGTCGGAATACGGAAGTGACGTGGGCACAGATGACCTCGCAGATGATAGTGACCTTGACGTTTCCACATGTAAGATTGTAAAATCCAGTTCAGTTTAGTTGTCAATAAGACCAGAGGAAAACCCAGCAAAATCACAACAGCTGGAACATCTGAACAGCCAAATAACACACAACAAAATTCAGAGTGATTGATTGGTCGATGGGTCGGCCGGTCGATTGGTTGGGTGGGTTTGGGTGGGTGAGCGAGCGAGTGGGTGGGTAGGTTGGTTGTTGAACTATCAAAATGATATTCATGCACTAGTAAAACGTTGTAGAAGAATTGAAGTAGAATAAGATGTACATTGAAGCATGAACAACCACATGTAACAGATCATTTCTTGTATTGAATATTCAGCAATATACAGGTCATGTACCGATACTATACATTGTTGATTGTGCAGTGGATAATAGTCAACATGAGTACAGCAGTATAAAGTCCACTAGTACAGAATATTGTCTCGCTGTAAATAACTATCAACCTTTAGCTTGAATCTTTACTTGTCTCTAAACTGAATAGCATAATTGTGATGTGTCTTTGTGTCCAGTGAAAGGTACGAAGCGTGTGAACGTGTTGATGAAGAGAGGAGGTCAGTGTCTGCTGGAACACATGCAGCGAGTACTGAAACAGTCTAAACTGGAGGATGACACGTACGCGAAGGATTTGGACGAGCGAGGTAAGGAGACGTGACTGAGTTACAAGCTGTAAATAGACTGGAGTGACTGAAATAGGTGTAAATAGACTGGAGTGACTGAAATGAATAATCTCTTATTTGTGGCTGACTTATTTTCAGTCATTCAATACAGATAAAGACCAAGAGCGTCCACTTGAATGGTTGGCTGTTTCTTTATAAATAATTCTGTGGTGGAGTAAATTACACCAGATCTAGCTGGTTGCTCAGAGGGGCTGTGGTTGGGCTGGACACGACAAACTACGGGACCTCAATCTTTGTTTTTCATTCCACCTGATGACATCAGAATATCGCACACTCCTGTCGTAAAAGTCACTTAATTTTCTCTTTGTTTTAAGTCTGGTATTTTTGTCATGAAGAATTCCTAGGAGCATTCATACTCTAGATCCTAGCCTCTGTAATAAACAATTGGCCAGTGAACAGTCGTTTTAGGTGAATGTTTTGCTGATGGAAATTTGCTCTGAACACGTGCAGCACAACTAATACATGAAACAGAGAATTACATTCATAACATAAATGTGATTACATACAGATATGGCATATAATCACATCCATCCATCCATCCACCCCCCCCCCCCCCCCNCACACACACACACACAGACACACATATAGAGATACACACACACACAGACACACACACACACACACACACACACACACACACACACACACACACACACACATTCATTCATTCCTTTGCGTACACATTTATTCAGTCTTTCTTTGTGTCCGATTGTAATACCCCTACTCCAACAACTGAATCCAAGATACTTTGAATGAATATTTCCCTGTAGATGCTGACATTGACTTTCTGTCCCACTACCGACTGGTTGAGCCGAGAAAGTTGGAGTCCTACGCAAGAGCCTTTGTGGTGGAGGATGAAGACTTTGATACCGTCATCAGATCTGAAGTGAGTGAGTTGATTGGTAGCTTGGTCGATATGTGACTTGATTGAATATCTGCTTGGTGTGTTTATTGGCTGACTGACTGACAGGAACATGGGCTTACCTGGCAGGATGTTGTATTGATCACTTTCGGCCTGGTTTTCAAATAAATATTCCAGAAAAATCTACCACTGAGGCGTCTCGTCTCATCAAATTTCACTGATGTGCATATATAGACCATGTTAACAACAACTCTGCTGTACACAAAACTGACAGAGGGGGCTGTCATATTTAAGAGGAATTAGAAGCACAATACATAGTGAAAACTGGACACAAGACATCTGATCAGCCAATGAAAGTGGATGGTTCAAACGGATCAGTCAGATAGAGTTCTCGATAAATTCGTGTTTATCGTCATCCCACAGGAAAACCGTCTGCCTGTTAAATCCAGAAGTAAGAAAAGTATCGATGAATAAAATCTAATGTTTTGTATTATATATCAGTCAGTCATGTTTCTTGATATCCATCAGTTTGACTTTGATTCTATCACGCAAATTTGCTTCCATTTCCTCGTTGAATCCTACGTAGAGACATTGTGACTGTGTTCAACCCTGTTCACTGCACTCATAATATTCACATTTCACTGACTACAGGGGGCCAAGCAAGCCATTGACGGTGTGGCCAGTGTTAACCATATCACCAACAAACAGCTAGAGTATGTCTTCAAGGTAAGTACTCATATCGCCATAGACATTTCATTGAATCATGTAACACAAGCACAAGGTCAGGGTTCAAACCATTCAGCTTCTGGTTGCATGCTAAGAAACAACCTGCGAGTCGCCTATGCCACAAATTGCTGTACCGTGTGCGCCCACCGCTATTTTAAGGACGTACTCACTTCACTGTTGTTAACATAGATGCATTTTGGGGGCGGGTCTGTTTATGTGACGTCACAACATGTTTTTTTTTTTTTTTTAACAACGTCCCTCTTTACAATGTCCCCCAAGGCACTAACACAAAACTCATTATTATGCAATGTTTCCTTTGTAAATGATAGGATTCTAAAGTGGGCGGAGTTGCGCATTTTCAGAACACTGAAAAGAAATGTCATACAGTCATCGTGCCCTTCCCCCCCCCCCCCCCCCCCCCCCCCCCCCACAACCCAATTTATGTTTTACTGAAGAGCATCATTGACTTGTACCGCAACTGGTACTGAATGAGTACATTTAGACCATTTACGCATCTCACGCTATTTAGACACAAAACAGAAATGGAGATTAAATCATTTGTGTAAATATTGATCTCCGCGACTGTGTTTATATTTCTGATCCCAAGCCGTTAAGATTTGTTTTCAGTTTTAATTATTCTGTCTATACACTTCCATATATAAAACCTATTAATTTGGCGTAGCTGACATAATATTCATGCACTGCTTGTCTTGTAGCTCTAGAATCGATAACACGTCAAGTTAAAGCATAATCTGGTAATAAAGAGTGGAGAATATTATGGTGGTAGGAAGCCGGTTATTGTTTTTAAGCGCTGCCTGTCGTCGGATGTCACGCCAAACTTAATCTGGTCTCGTCAGAGAAAGCAGACCGGTACTCTCAGCGGACAGATTGTGGTCGACGTGAAAGGTCAACAAAAGCAAAAATTGGAAATGAAAGAAACTAGACAGAGCATTTTTTTTTTTGCGAGACGCAACTGAAAATTATTTCCCTACGATTACATCCACAGACACATCAACTGGATTTTGTAAAAAAATAAAATTGTGCGATTTTTTGTTTCAACGAACTGAATTTGTTGGCAAGCTGCTAGCGGTACCAGTGGCAGTATTCACAATCCTTACGTTAATTAAAGCATTGCGGTAACCACGAGAAACTCTCAAAACATTGATAATGTCCACTGTAGTTAACACNACCACCATCATCCCATCACAGCAAGCGTTATTTTATCTTATCATCGTCATCATCATCATATTATCATTATCATCATCATCATCATCATCATCATCATCATCATCATCCGCTTTGAAAGTTCAACACTGCAAGCCTGAATGCGAGTTAGTCCAGTTATGACCGAGCCACAGAGGTAAATGATACACTCAAAAGAACTGAATAGAGTCTGAAGCAAGGACCAGTACTACCATCCTCATCATCACCACCATTAAATTATCTTCTCCAGCCCTGTGAGTAAACACTTGTTAGAAATCTGTGATCTCTTGGACATAGAGCGAAAGATGGATCTGTACAAAGCCATGTTCTACACCAATGTCAACTCGGACCGAGACGCCAACTTTATCAAGGCGGACTCACTCAAGATAGAACTCATCGCTGGAGGACTCAACTGGAAACAACAAGAATTTATCATGGAGAAACTACAGCCAAATTATTTCAATGAGGTATGATCTGCATGTTGTGTGTAAGCTAACTTCATCAGTTTTTCTTTCTCTGTAGCAGTATATTCCTTCTCATTTAGTACAAAGAGGGAAAAACTATAGTTTAACAACTGTACTTTAGATCTGAATGGTAATGAATATCCAGTTTCTAGACAAAAAAAAACAACAACACACCAACATCTCTTTACCGGCTATGAAATGTACTTACTATCCTATCCACTAGCATCACCATCACAGTCGCCACTACCAACAACAACAAATACCAATACTGTCTTCAGCATCGACCCCAAAACAACATTCCCAACACCAAACCCACCACAGTTACCATCATTGCCATCACTACCACCACCACCACCACCATCAACAACACACTACCAACAACAAAAGCAGCGCCACCACCACCGACAACAACAACAACAAAACACCACCATCATCAGTTAGAACTACAATAACAACAAAATTACTTGTGCTATTCTAACACACGTTACAAATGTCAAACGTCAGTTAGATGGGACAAGCAGCTCTTCGGATATTGCGAACAATGCTTAATAAGGAAACAGTTGGCAGCGTGCCTTGAAGTTTATTCAAAGTATGTTGGAGTGAATTTGAAATATTTATTTGTGTGTAATATTCCAGATTTCCTTCCTGGACTACATCTGCTACATCCCACTGTTCCTCTCCATGCATGACAACATCGTAGACAACCCACTGGACATGGCCAGTAATAAATATGACAGACTCCTACGCAAACCTTCTGGCTTAGGTGGGTCACGATGACTTGTCACTCTATTGTTATCATCATCATAATATTATTATCATTATTATTCAATGTATTACACAGAGCATACAGAATTCTCTTAAGAGGTAAATGAATATTGTATCTTCTATATGAATGCCACTCAAGAGTCATAACACTTTTAACACGCAGCTCACGAGAAATGATCAAGTAAAGTCGAATTACATCATCAAAATGTTATTGAGATGGAGTTGTTTTTATTTCACTGACACGAAGTCTATGCTGCAAACAAAAATGACAGTGACAGATAATGCGGACGTGAATAATAACGGCATAGTGTATTTAACTTTTAATTGTTGACTTTCTCGATCCGCATATCATAAGTTGTCAATCTCAATACCACAAGTAATTTCCCTTTAAAATCTTTGCTAATTTCGTTGTTTGTTGTTTCTGCAGTCCGTCAACGTGATCACAATCCTTTAGGTAATCCGTTGAAGAGAGACTCCAGTTACCAGAATAGACAGATGGCCAGAGATCTGATGGAGGGAAAGATAAACATGAATGACATTAGGAAGGACAGAAGAGAACTCATCAGCAAATATACCAGGTACACTAAACTGGCAAGTTCATTTCTTTGACAAGTGCAGTTTTCACAAATATTGCGACCCATTTAGTTCCATGTTTAGAAAAGAAATCTTTTTGGAAATGCAGGGTATAAGATAGTATGGACTTGGTTTGTTGCTGATATTTGATCTGCATTTACAGTGCAATAAGATGTGATGTTTTAACATGTGATAATCCGTGTAGAGTTTTCACGATGTGATTTGTGAGAAATGTATGGCCTTTATTGATCTGTTAAAGAACTAGTTAATGACTCTACAGTTATTTTTTTAATTTTTCAGGTTACCAAATTTGCTTCAGGATCAGGAAATCGTGACCTTGCCCAGACCGTCAAACACCAGATGATACAGTACTAGGGTTGAATTACCATGAACTTGTCTATGCCATACAGCAAAACATATTTAATTTAAGTTCTCAATGCAAAGCGGTGAGACAGTTGGGTGAATGATGGAAAGGGTTTGCCTTTGACATTAAAAAAAATATTTATTGTTTATTATGCAAGAGATTGTTTGCACTTTTCTATGTCCTGTGAGAACTGTCTGTGTGTTGGACTGTAACAGCAAACTTGGATCAAGATTCTGCTTTCGACAAAATGTAGGCCATCAATATGACAGTTCAAAAACATCAACTTAGAAATGACATTGGAAATCACAGGAGACATCTAAGAGTTCGAAAACAAAAGTTTGGAGTTGAACAGTTTCAAATACACATTTAAAAAATTATTACTTTGTGCTGATAATCCCAAATGTCATCGCTTGAAAGTTCCATTCCCGCCATGTTGATTTTTGTATTCCACTAAGAAAGTTAGCTGAAAGATGTAGTGTATATCTGAGACAGTAAAAAGTGAACACCCAGACCTGAAAGGTATATGGTGAGAGAACACATTCAAAAGCGCATGTAGATTCTAGCAGCACCAGCACACAAGTAAATAACAGAAAATGAGATGATGTCAATAACAATCCGTAGGTCGTTAAGTCCCCCATCAGGTGTCCATTTCACTTGGTGAATTCAGTTCCATGGCAAAACTTGGCCTAGTACAGTTAGTACATGTAATGTGTATGATATGAGCCAGGAAGTCCAGCCCTACTCGGGTAGGTTTATCTGTGATCGGCTAAAATGTCAAAATATAATATATTATGGTCTTCCTCTACTTACTTTTCTACAGCCTTTTCCTAATATCATGACAAGATGGTTTCCTCACCTGTAAGAACCGTCACACTCTGTCTTGTAGTTTAGATGACTAGGAGTGCTTACAACTTATACACAAACCAATTATAATAGTGTAAAATATGACATTGAGTTTACTTGCGCAATATAATATCCATTTTCTGTGCGCAGGACATGCATTTTAATGTTACATAAAGTTGTTGATTACACCTAGTTTAATAAATGAATTTAATGTGACATTTTATCCATTTTGCGTTTGCATTTGTTCACCTGTTCTTTCCATCTATGTGTCGCTGTGTTTCATGTTCACCACCATGTTTCTTGTAATATCACAAAAAAGCAACACATTATAGCCATACATGTCTTCATTTGTGCCCTTTTACTACACTTTCACATCTATTGTTTCTCTGCAAAAGTATAGAAGTAAAACAATCGATAGCTCAGTAAATTAGTCATCCATCCATCCATCCATCCATCCATCCATCCATCCATCCATCCATCCATCCATCCATCCATCCATCCATCCATCCATCCATCCATCCATCCATCCAACGGCTGTGGGTTTCGTCCATGGATTTTACATCATCATCAATTCATCATCATCATCATCATCATCATCATCATCACTTCTACTATCATAAAACCGCCACCACCATCTCCACTTCATTTATGCTTGCATTCCTTGCTGTCCCCCTCACCTCCACTCCAAAGCTACTCGTCAAGGTAAAGCCAACGCTGAAAAACTCCGGAAGGCTCTCAAGAACATGAGCAAGGAGGAAATGGAGAAGGCGCTTCGCGAGATGACTCAGGAGGAACTCCGCGAAGCCCTGAAGAACATGACTAAAGAAGAGATCCGGGCACTGAAGAAGGCGGGCATACTGAAAGACATCTCTGACATTGAAGGTCTCCTCAGTCCAAGCGTGGCCAGTGACGTCACACCTGACGGATCTGATGAAGAGAGAGACGGCAAGAAAAAGAAAAAATCAAAACGACCTGACAGCGGTTACAGGTGGGTGGACACCATCACGATTAATCACTTGAAAACTTGATGGGGCAAATAATTGAGTAGCTTATGAACATAATATAATGATGTACATCTAACCTTTCATATTTTTTGTTTGCTTGGAGAGGGACAAAAAGGGGGTGAGGCTGTCCACTTTGTTTCGCCGAAAGTTGCTTTACATTAGATTGCTTTTCAAAACCAGTTAGTTCATTAGTAATTCATATTTCACAGAGTTATTTACTTTTTGACGACACAAAAGATATTACAAAATGATGAAGGAAATTTGCTTTTCAGCACTTACATTCTGTGTACAACATGCTAATGTCTTCAGAGTATTTAAGAGACAGCTTTTATTTTAAAGTTCGTATCACTTACAGATGGTTGTGACAGATTTAGGTAATGCGCATAGATATGCGGTTATATATTTACCATCATACTGCAATTTTTTTTTCCGAACTTGATATGAAATTCACCTACAATTGTGGTTTGTAACAGTATGATGATAACACCAGGCCCATGACAGATCCGAACTCGAGAATAAAAACTCTCTAATGATAATAATAGTAATAATAATAAAGTTCATTCTAACCCCGGCAGGCCATATCACTCAAAGACTCTGTGTCCTCTATTCCAGTTACTACAGTGTGACCAGTGAGGGAGGTACTCGCTACATGAGGATGCGTCGGAGACGGGAAGATGGCACATACAGTGACAGTGAATCATGTCCTAGTGATGTAGAAAGAAGGTGCTTGCTTCCCTTCTCGTCGAAGTCGTTGGCGTCCTTGTTGTTGCTGTAGTTGTTGTTGTTGTTGTTGTTGTTGTTATTAATGTTAGATAAGAAGCTGTTGTAAATGATAACTACCACAGGAGCTATTGTGAGGGATAGTGATAATACCGATATTGAATACAAGGATGTTGATTAAAAAAAACATGGCGATGAATGCCAGCTTAATATTCTCATAGTGAATCGATGATGAATGAAAATTTTGTGAACAAAGCAGTACACACCCGTTCCATTTTCTACACAGCCCTCATCACTGTAAAACGCAGACCTCCCAATCCTTCCAAGTATCTTGTGAAAACACAACCCGGCCAAACCACTTCGTATGCCTTCTACAAGTTCAGGCTTCATGGCTTGCATCAACTCTGAGACTTACATGACCTGCGCTCTTGTTCTCCCCACACACACATTCAATCAGCCACAACCAACCAAACCCACCAGATCAAGCAAGCTATAAGCTGCCCGTCCTGCATTATCTATATTTAAAAAAAAATGCCTTTACAGCACACTATCATGTCAAACCACCAAAAAAATTAATCTCGCAGTCACTTTATCAACCACCATTCAACTGTTGAACCAAAAGACTCCAACAGCTGATTGGCCACCAGTTTAATCGACTTAATCCTTCCATAGTTCACACGTAGTTTACTCGTGTAGAATTCCTGTACTCCACTACTCTTCTCAAGCCAACATGGACAGAATAACGAATCTCAGTGGATTTGGCAGGCCGTAAGATGACATAATGATCTTCAACAATGGGCTCGTACTTTGTTTTTCACTCTCCAGACATTCAGGAACGCCATGTAAAATGTCATACTAACGTGTGTGAGTGAATTTGTGTGTAATGAGTAAATTCTCTTCGTCTAACTTTTATTTCAGTTGCTCTTTGCTCTGAGAAAAAATTGGTGTAGATCAAAACTTTGATTATTTCAGGTGTTCTTATCTGGAGCGTTTTATTCACTTCATTTTTATGTGTGGTGTTTACAGTTCAAAGTGTTTTAAAGTCCACATTAAAATATACAAGTTCAATGATAGACAGTTCATATAAAATCTATCTATCTATCTATCTATCTATCTATCTATCTATCTATCTATCTATCTGTCTGTCTGTCTGTCTGTCTGTCTGTCTGTCTGTCTGTCTGTCTGCCTGCCTGCCTGCCTGCCTGTCTGTCTGTCTGTCTGTCTGTGTGTCTCTATCTATCTATCTATCTATCTATCTATCTATCTATCTATCTATCTATCTATCTGTCTGTCTGTCTGTCTGTCTGTCTGTCTGTCTGTCTGTCTGTCTGTCTGTCTGTCTGTCTGCCTGCCTGCCTGCCTGCCTGCCTGCCTGTTTTATAATTCTTAAATCATTGTTAATGAAGATCATGATTAGTATGCCTTCAGTTATGCTGTCTACTACTACTACCACTACTACCACCACCACCACTACTACTACTACTACTACTACTTCTGCTGCTGCTAATGATGATGATGATGTTGGCAGTTTTTCTATGTGACCGTGAAAATTATATTTACTCGCAATGTTTACTTGAATGATGTCGTGGCTTTGATCAGGTTGAAAGAGGCTGGAGGAAAGAAGGGGAAGAAAGGCAAAAAGTCCATTGCAGAGAGAAAGGCATCTAAGAGTAAGAAGGGAGAAGCTGGGGAGGAGAAGGACAAGAAAGGAAAGAAGAAGAAAGGCAAAGGAGGTGGAGGGGATGACAGTGATGATGGAAATGGAGGAGGTCAAGGCAAGAAAGGAAAAATCAAAAGCGGCGAAGACGGAGATGATGAGGACAGTGACTACAGTGTCAGGAGTGAGGTGAGTCTATTTTTAGCTCGGTCGATCGGTCGGTTGGTTGGTCGGTTGGTTGGTTGGTTGGTTGGTTGGTCGGTCGGTTGGTTGGTTGGTTGGTTGGTTGGTTGGTTGGTTGGTTGGTTGGTTGGTTGGTTGGTTGGTTGGTTTTATTGAAATATTTCGGTAATTGGATGAAAGGATGTTGGCCGGTCGATTCTTGAGCACATTTTATTTAATAATCATTATGACCTCTGACAGAAAAATCTACTCAATAGTGAGAAGACATTTTGAGTTTGAAAGCGGTTATAAGTGTCTCCTGTTCTTGGTGGGGACAACAGTGAACTTCATTACCAACAGTTCCACAGGGCCACGTCTGGCCTCCGTCTGCCAGTCAAGATAAAACTGATATGAAACTGCCATGCTATAACAATCTCTCCTTCCAAGTGGCTTCTCTATCAAGCTCCTCTGTATGATTTCTTTTGTCCAGGTGAGCGAAGGCGGCACCCGAAGGAAGGTGAAAATGAAGCGAATTCGAGATGAGGACGGCAACATTGTGGGTTACGGAGAGTCCTTGCCAGTGGACGAGAGGGCGTCATCAGTTGCTGGGCGGAGAGGTGAGTTGGACTAGACTAGTGACACCGCCGCTGTTAATGGCATCAGTAGTGGTAATGATCGAGACAAAGAAAACAAAGATTACTGGAAAATCAATAAATCTGAGATTATATATAATACAAAATGGAGATCTGAGGTAACAAGAGGAGTACTGCGAGCATGAAATAGTTCAAAATGATTGAATGGATGTTATAACATGTGATAATTTGGTTTTTGAAAACACGCTGAATCTGGGGGCCTCGGGTAGACAGTGACAGAATGATGATCTAACTTCCAGTCATTGAGTCGAATCCAGAGGCATGGAGTGATGAAAATGAAGTGATCAAGGCATGAATTGATCCAGGCATAAAGTGATAAAAAACGAAGTGATCAAGGCATGAATTGATCAAGGCATAAAGTGATAAAAAATGAAGTGATCAAGGCATGAATTGATCAAGGCGTAAAGTGATAAAAAATTAAGTGATCAAGACAAGAATTGATCAAGGCATGTAGTGATGAAAATGAAGTGATGAAATTGAAGTGATCAAAGTCAAATCTCGAGCATGATGTCAGTTTGAGTTACAGACTGACCAATGTCTAACACTTACTATTAAGAACGTTGCTGTTTCATTGGCTAAAGAAGAAAAGAGAAGGACCAATGTGTGATGACCACGTGATAGCCTGTAGAGTGGGATATCAGCAGGTCTAAGATTTTCTTCACTTTCTCTAAGGGCAAGCTGTTGTATATAGGAGATGTTATAGTCTATGTTATGGAGGCTGGAGACAGCAGAAAGAAGTTTCTCTACTTGTCACTGGTATTTGTTGGCTCTGTGATGAGCTACTGAGTGGGTGACGGAAGTAACATTGTTACACAGACTTCAAGTTCATGAGAGGAATTATTGTGGCTTGGGAGAATACATGACATGTAATCATATTAAGATAATAATTATGTTGATATTAAATAATTACAGGTTCTTACGATGGGTAAGTAATGTGATTTCACATAAACTAAATGGCCAACATTAAGCCTAACAACATTAATTCAGTAACCAACTAAATCCTACGTTTTGCCAGTGTATTATTTTATTAGTTTTATATGTGGAATCTTTTCTCTCAATAGAATTATTGTAAGCACTCATGGAACAGTGATTTTACTCACTCAAATGTTTTGCTTTGAATGACGTGAGTTCAGTGTTTTACAAATGTATACTTTTGCTTCAGTTTGTGAAGTCACTTCATTTTACTTTCTGTCTATCGACCTGCTGGCATTTAAACTTAACTTTCACTCACAGCCGTAGTTCGTTGCTGCACGCAATAAGTCCGGGATAAAACTCATCACTCCATAGTCCACCACGAGGAATCTCAACAGAATATCACTACCAACCTCATCAGAAACACAAAAACTCACTGACATTACAGTAGAGTGTTGCACATGCGCTCGGCAGCAATAGAATGGTTATACTGAGTGCAGTTTATGTTCCTTTTATCATTGTGATTACACGCTTGCAATAATAATATGTGTGAACGAGTGAGCTTGCACTTAATACATGTATGCACATTTTGGAAACTTCTTAGATTTGGCAAAGTCTATGTAATATCAAGACGTAAAACTCACCTAGCTAGACTAGCTGGACTTGTTGGAATCACCTGTAGGATGTGGTTACTATCTCTGACATAGAGTTCATGGTTTCATCTGCCTGTGTTTGTAAACAAATTCAATAACTGTAATCGATTTGTATGGAGCTCGGAAAAATTTACGTAAATCAGAGACAGAAACATTAACATCTGTTTTCTATTAAACCAAAGAAGTTCCAGGTTTCAATGAAATAACCTAAAAAGTTTGCATCATCTTGGCTGAATAGCTGAATTGGGTCTAAACTAAAAGCAACTCAATTTTTGTTGTACATAAAACCATCAGGTTTTCTTTCTCAGTGTATTTCCATTGTATTTCCAGGAGTTCAGACCGAGACCTGGAGGAAGAGACGAGAAGACGACAACATCTGAGAGAGGTGGAGAAACAACTGGAAGAAGAGACGGAGCAGGAAGCCAGAAGGAGAAAGTATCAAGAGGAGAAGGAGAGAGCGAATGAGGAAAGAAGACAGCAGAGGGAGAGAGAGAAAGAGAAGAGATTGTCTGAAGCAGGAAGTAAAGGTAACTAGACAGTGCTCTCTTCAGTCTCTGGGCTTATTTTTATCATCATCTTTGTTTCTTCTTAGAGAACGAACCTACAAGTCTGTGGGAACATTCCGAGCTGTTCATTATTCGAGCACCGAGAATTTCTGTCAGTCCCCCAGTATCACTGTTCATTTGCTCTTCATACATCAAGTTCCTTCACTGTTCACGTAATATTTCATTCATCAGAACTAGACCTTCTCTCAGGTTATATCGTCCTCGTTTGCTCATCAAGTTCTCGTTTGTTTTATCTCCCAGTGAATTCCCAGAGAAAGCACGAACCATGCTGAGTATACATTAAATGAAGCTGAAGATGCTTTCAGTTTGTATTGACGAGAAAACTAAAAATGGCAAAGCAAAGGGTATTGGCAAAATAACATAAAGAAAAGTGTGTGTGCTTCCGGTTTCATTTTATGGGCAACAGCTGGGGATTCTCCAAAGGCGTTATTGTCGTAAGGTTTATAGACACGATTAGGTCAGGGGAGAATTATTCGAGTACCTGGGCCTAACCAGTATCCCTACAACCTGCCGCTAATCCTAACCCGGTCATGCTTTGGAAAAGAACGAAGCTTTTCTTTTTTTTCAAACTGCGATGTTGATATGTGAACTTCCACCCCAACATGACGTACATGTTCCCTATAATACAAGCCTGTCTTTGCTATCCTTCAGTTTCACAAGATGGCGTCCTCCTCGTGCAAGGGAAGGGGGTGGATGGCACTGAAGAAGGAGAGGGTGGAGGTGGGATGACCGGAGGATCTAAGACCTTGGATGACATCCCATCTGATTTTAGTGACGATGACCTCAGCGACGATGGACATGTGGATCTTTCAACAGTGAGTCCTGGAGCCACTGACTTGTAACAATAGCAAGAGTGTACCAGGGCCACTGGCTTGTAACCATAGCAGTAGTGTACCAGGGCCACTGGACTGAGACACAGTAACTTCCTTGTTATTTCTGCTGTTGCTTCAGTAAACGCTTAACTTAGGGATTGAGAAGGCAGACGCAATAGAGCGAAAGAGCATACCAGTAATCAAGTGGGTGAGATAGGGTTAACAGTTCTTTTCTTTCATTTTCGTATTTCTCATATTTAAATTCTTCATGTAGATGACAGAGGAAGAGAAAGCTGCATACTTTGCTGAGAGAGAGAGAAAGAAGAAAGCACTGGAAGAGAAACGGAGAGCCAAGTATGGAGACAAATATGATGAAATCATGAAGAAAAAACAAGCGTGAGTAAAATGATTGGATCATTATTCTTGAGTATAAATAGATTTGCATTTTACTGCACAAACTATAGGTGAACTGTTTCTACACGCCTCGTCCAAACTTTCTTGAGATAAGACTACAGTTCCACAATTGAAATAATATATGTCTCAGCGCTGTGCCGAGAATACAATGTTTTTGTTGTTTTTTTAATGTAAATTCATTCATTGAGTTGGGGGAGGGGTGAGAGGAATGGAGTTCCGTAATGATATCCCAGTATCACCCAGCTCACATCTTATAGTACTGATTTCAACATTGTTTCATGACTCTTAATGGTGAGTTTGCATCGATGCCTGTCAATACTTAGTCCCATTTAGTCCCATACGGTAGAATCATGTTATTTGTGTAAATACTCGTGAGTGTGCTAGTACAGATCGTATGTCAATCCATTCATTTCCTTTTACCATAATATTCTTCTCATTAGATGGTGGTCCATTGTAACATGACAGGCGTGCGTGCGTGCACGCGCGTGTGCGTGTGTGTATGTGCGTGCGTGCGTGCGTGCGTGCATGTACATGTACATGTACATGAGTTTGTTGTCAGGATGTATATAAGAGTAGCTAGGTGTGTGTTGAAACATGTCAGGGGTGTGTATAATTATGTAACTGGTAGAATAAGATAATATTTATTGTCTGATGTATTAATAAGATTTTTCCTCCACGTCTCTTCCAGAAAAAAGGAAGCGGAAGAAACAAGGAAAGCAGAGGAGAAGGCGAAGGAGGAGGAGATGGAGAGACAAAAGCAGTTAGAGGAAGAAAGAAAGAGAAGACTGTCATGTGGGTATCATATGCGAAAATATATTTTAAGCAATATCTCACTTTGGACATTTTGGGTAGCGACTTTTTTCAGATTAGGATGGAAGGGNGGGGGGGGGGGTTCTCAAATACCATTGGTCCATGAGAACTGAGTGGTCATGGAAACAACTGATTGAAGCTCTCCCCTTTCACTACACATTCCAAGCAACCAAATAACTTATCATGTTATTTCTAACAACGAATATTAAGAAAATATTCCTATACATGAAGTGTATTGATCTGTCTTGTTAAATTACACACAGATTACCTATTCCTGCAGTCAATGGTGATGCATAAGATATCAAGCTTAACATTAATTGACAAAACAGATTCTGTGGGAATATTAATTGAGATGAAACAATTTGTACGAGGCCCTCCCGACTTGGGGAATAAAAGGACTGAAATGTCTACATAAATTACAACATGTGCTTTAAATCAGTGTTCGTTCATTAATGAGGTTATCATCTTTCTTGATTGAGAGGCAGCTCACAGTATTATGATCTATATGTAAGTTCTCCACTCACTTGTCATTAAAGAGAACAAGTTTAAATCTGTGGAGTGTTAGCCAGCTGACCTTGTCTGTGTTAGTAGCAATAAATCACTATGAGCTTATGGCATCACTTCAGTGTAGCTGGATGGAGAAACTGAACTGACATTGACCGTGAAATAGTTGATAATGCTTCTCAAACGTGACCGTGAAGTAGTTGATAATGCTTCTCAAACATGACCGTGAAATAATTGATAATGCTTCTCAAACATGACCGTGAAAGAGTTGATAATGCTTCTCAAACATGACCGTGAAAGAGTTGATAATGC